>JAFBJU010001775.1:134377-155296 GCA_016785305.1 Colistium nudipinnis
CACAAGAGGCTCTGATCCATACATGTATGTGATGTATAACGTGCGTTAAGCTAAAAAAAAAAAAAAAAAAAAAAAAAAAACGTTTTTAAAATAATGGAAAGATGAGATTTTATTCTCTCGATTGATGATGATGAGATGAGATGCAGCAAGTCCATAAAAAAGCTATAAAATCTATATATTATACAGTAAAAAAAGAAAAAGAAAAACAGTTTCAGCTCTATCCCAGTCCTCCTCTCATCTATCATGCATTATCAATGCTAAGTGAAAATAATTCATATTTCATATAACACAAGTGAACAAACAAATAAACAAAACAAATAAATAAACCATTAAAAACCCTCCCCCTGACCAAATAATTTACTCACCTCCTTCAGTTTCTGTATCAAAGATTTAAAAAAAAATCCATTCAGTGGATCCGTGTGAGATTTTTCTCTCTGAGCAGCAGATTAAGAGCAGATGTTCTCGATGAAATCTGTAGATCCGTCTGAGGAGACGAGTGCTCCTGCAGGACCTTTATGTAGGTTCATGTACTGTATGTCAACTTCCTATGACGCCCGAGACCAGGACACTGTGACCCACGCAGACCTCTCTGATGCAAACTGTTCTCAGATACAACTGACTCTGCATCAGCCGTTCGTGAAATGAACGTATACATGCGCACACAAATGCATGCTGCGGTAACATGCAACAGAGCGATGACAACAATAGTTTGTGCAAGAGATATGGAACTGAACAAAAACACTCGAAAATGTCACCCACATTTGACGTGCCAGCCCAGCAATCTTCCTTTAATTACGTATTCAAATCAGACAAGAAGATGAAGATGCACAGTGAGACATCTGATAAGGTCACAGAAATGTTTTTTTTAAATTTATCTCGTTTTCCTCTAATGAGGTCGGATGATGGACCGCATCAGAAGATCAGAGCAGAATCATCGCGGATGGAAAGAACATTACACCGACTTTTGCATTTATGTTGCAAACGTCTCATTTATTACCGTCTCTGAGGGTGAAAAGTTTCTACTTGGATGGCAATGAAATACGAGAATAGCATGGGAAACCAATTTCGATTTTAATGCATTACACTAAAGCCGTTATCCTCGTTTCCACATCTGTCTTTCACAGGGGAGAACTCTGATCCGATAAAGAGAGACATTTAACAGTTTCCTAGGACCTGTACGACTGTTCAAATTTCTTCATCTCCTTTTCAACAGCAGCTGACCATTGTTGTTCTTTCGGGGTGCTAAATATAGAGCCGTGACCGCATCTGTGACGGCAGTTATCGCCGCGGAAATAAGAACACGCGCGGTTGGAAACACAGGTTCGCCACACACACAGAACTTTTCCACTGAGTGAAGAGGGTGCAACAGTGTAGTAGCTGCGCGGAGATAAAGAGAAATGTCTCTTTTCATCCATTCCAGTGAATGCAACCCACTTTTATTTTTGCACTTTTGAGCCAAGAATTACAGGCGTTACACATGATAAAAAAAACAAAAAACGACAGAGATGTTGTCACGTTGTAGCTTTATTCAGTAATATAAATGAGTTGAATCAGCAGTTGAGTGAGAAGCACCACTGGGCCCCTACAGAGGGACTCCCACTTTTCACTTCAGAACCCACTTGTTGAAGTTTTGTTAAAACACGAATAATCGGGTTCAACTGAACAAAGACAATGAACACAAATCAGAAAGAAAAAAGGGAGACGATGAGTTCACTTAAAAAAAGAAAATGAATTAATGTCGATCACTGGTACACAACCTTTTCTTCACCAAACTGTGTTTTAGAGGAAGTTTTCACCACAGGGTTTAGTTTTACTTAGTGTGCTACGCTACACAATGGTTCCTTCCACATCATTTTCTATATAGACTGCAATTGTGTTTCTGCAGTTACAGCAGGTTTAGTGAGCCTCTACATAGATACAAAGATAACACACACAATCGGTACAGTCTGCATTTTGATAGTCCACAACAGAAAAGGATGTGTTCAAATAGTAAAAGCATTGTACCGTGCAATTAAATGGGGGGGGTTTCTACAGTGTGTGTGTGAGTGAAGACATTTAAACAAAGAAAATGTGAGGGAAAAAAAATAAATACAAGAGGGAAGGGGGTTGACAGCTGAGTCGAGAGAAAATGGTTGTGAAGATTGTAAATAAAGACACGTCTGAATGTTGTTATGGTTTCAGGTAAGAATGTGAGTTTGAAAGTGTATTCAATATAATATTTTATAATATGCATCTGTTAATATATTTATTACATCTGCTTTTCTAACCACGTATTTTATAACAGAGCCTCCTGATGAGGAGTGGGGGATGAAAGAGAGAGTAAGACAGAGAGAGGAGGGGGGGGGGGCACATAAGTTACAATGGGGGGGAGGCGGCGGGTGCAGTTTGGGGGTTTAGCAGGAGACCTCCATGGTCTGGGGTCTGGACTGGCTGTCCAGGCCCCCGGTGGCGCTGCCCTCCAGCAGGCTGTTGAGGTTGTTGCGACTGCGACTGCTGTCCATGGAGGTGATGCTGGAGGAGGAGGTGGTGCGAGAGCGGGCCAGACGGGTCATTCCTGCTGTCGGCACTGGATCAGTTAAAAAAACAAAAAAACATGCATCAGTTATTTGTTCGGGACCGCTTTCATAAATCAACAGGCAGGTGCTTACCATGCAGGCAAATATATCAAATATGAAGACTAGTCGAAAAAAAAATAAAATAAAAAGTAATCAAGGACAATAAGTCACAGAAAAAAAATAAAAATAAAAAATGGTGCATTTGGTTCTGTACAAAAAAAATTAAGCGTACAAAAGCAGAACACAGCATTTAACAATCCAACTCAACGCACAGGTAGCAAATACCAGCAGGTCATGCAGGAAAATAGGACACGGAGGACAGATTCCATGCTACCAGGAGAGACTAAACTCCTGCGGGGAGATGAATGTGTGTCAAAGCATGCGGAACAATCTCCCGGTGGTGGTAATATTCTACTAATAATACACCGAGCCGCTTTATTTCTTTTTTTTTAATAGCCAAATAAATCAGAGCTCTGTGGGAGAACTTCTGCATACATTGACATTCATCCACTGTGGAGTGCGAGGCGAGGCCACGGGGGTTCAAAGCCCTCTAAAGTCTGGCAGCCGCTCGAGAACCCTATACCTGATTCGTTGCTCAGGTGACTGAGAAGAACGTAGGGAACTGGAAGCAGTGATTAAAGAAGGGAAGGAAGAGGGGGGAGGAGAGAGGGAGACATTATTTTGTTTTTTGATCCCACCTCAGGGTCGCTCCGATTCAAACCGAGGCTCCGGCGCAGCAACGGCAGCCGCGAACTTATTGCACGTGCCAAGTTTTATTTCCTGCTGGCTCTGGCTGCTTTTGCATTTTCACACCGTAGCAATGTGGTAGCCGGGGAAAAACAGCTTTTCAGAAACCTGCTGAGGTGCGGAGATTTATTTTCCACGCCTTCTCTGCGCCCTGTTTCTAATCCGTTTTAATCCTGCAGTGGTGGCATTTACTCGACGGTGGGGCTCGGTGGACCTTTGAAGCACACGCCGACATGCCAGCTGCACCGAGAGAGCCTCCCACTGCGAAGGGGTTTGGGAACGGTAGCGAGAGAAACGCAAAAAAAACCCCCAAAAAACGCAGCACAGCATCTTCGTGGTGCGACTCCATCCCTCCATGGATCAGAGACTATTTGGTGGAAGTCGAGTTTGTTTTTTACTTTGCAGATGAATGAAAGATAGTCAAAATCCGAGGTCCTGTTTAAATGTGCAATTTAAGTCTCTGTAGAAAGAGACCGCATCATTAAACAGTCGTGGATAGGAAAGAAAAGCACACCAGGTACAAAAAAACAAACCCAAACTGTTTTGTTTGGATCCTTATTCTGAACTGAACAGGAAATGGATCGTGTTCGAGGTCACACCCCTCACCTACTGAGGATTGTGGGTGCCCAACGCTGCAAAGAGCACAGAGCAAATGACGTCAGAGTCCACCCAGTTGCACAGGCGGCCTCGCCGTGACTGGGTGGACAAAAGAAGAAAGTGTGTCTTTTCACGCACACTGGTGGCCACCGTCCAACGTCCATCAGCACGGGTGTTCAACAACAGCTCTAAGGCAACTGTGGTGTAAATACTCCTCAGAAAGTAACTTCTGACAATGCGCCCACGTCAACAGGAAACTCAGCAAAGACCACAGACAAACTTTGACCACAAACACGTCAGCCCAAAAATGTGTCTGTAAACTATAATTGGAAACTGTACATTTCATAAAGCTGGTTTTAAATGTATAGATTATATATTTTTAGTTTAAAGATGTAAGCATGTTTTACTTACTGTAGCCCATGCCCTGAACAAAGTACTTGAAGGCCTCAGCGAGTTTCCCTGGCTGTGAGAAGATAAAAGAAAATAAAAGTTAGACGATCATTCAAATGTGAAAAAATGCACAATGACGTGGAAGCACGTTTAAAAAAAAAAAAAAAAAAAAAAAAAAAAAAAAAAAAAAAAAAAAAAAGAAGAAAAAAACCCACCTGCACAACCTGGGGCAAACCTCCACAATCAGCCATCTGAAAAGACATTATCCGTCATTATTTGTACAGTCCCAAAATGAATGCCCCATATTTGTGTACGTAATGAAAACCTTCACCTTCAGCAGTGTGGTCTTGGTTGGATTTAACCTGGAGTTGCACTCCACCTTTAAACACCAATTAGAGGTTATTGTCAATAAAAAACAAACAAACAACACGACAGCTATAACAAAACATGCGCGCTTCTGGAGTAATTGGCATATAACTCACCACAGCCTCCACAGCAGGTGATGTGTCACCCACAACCAGCAATGAAGGGCAACTGCATAGAAAACACATTCTTTGTGCCAACCATTCTGTAATTGCATACGGTGTCAACAAAAAGTTCAAAACCTACGTTAGTGTGTTGACCGTGTCCTCGTTCAGACCGACGATGGGCCTCTCGATCTCCAGGTCCCGACGGCTGTGCAGGGAGACAGAATTATGATCAGCCCGTGGAACTGAAACCGTCTGATCTGCCTAAAACTGAAGAAATTGAAAACAGATATATTGTCTTACTATTGGTAGGAGCCACAGAAGAGGGCCAGGTTGTCCTGGTTGATGTCCTGGGCGATATGGAGACGGTAGGTCTGGATCAGCTCCTGGTTGTCAGTCAGCTCGTCCTGGTGAACAAAAAAATTGTTCAATTTTAATGATATTAAATCATTTTGATTTTGATTTTACCGTGTGTGGTGAGTGGTGTGGCAGAGCTGAAGCAGAATGAGGTATATTGTATGGAATAGACGAGAAGCTCTTTGGATTTGTCATGCAGACATGCTGTGCATAAACAATTAATATAACATAACTGAGTCATTCATCTAAATGTGAATGTAAAAGGGTCAGGGTCAAGTGAGACACAGCAGAGGTCGAGGAATGCTGGAGGGACGGAGAAACTCACAGTGCTGAAGTGGTGAGCCATGATGATATCCACCAAATTACTGGTCCATCCAGTCAGCTGCACGCAAGACGGATCCAGTTAGAAAACAAAAACAAGACGAGAGGGGACATTCCTAAATTACTCCGAAGCATTTTATTTAGTCAAAAATACCCATAGTTCCATTCACTGTATGTATTGATCAAGTTTAAAGGGTGCAAACACCCAAGTATGGAACGTTAAATATTGAGAAACTCTGAAAGAATGGAACGTCCTGGGTGACACACACACATTCAACTCACAAATTAACAGGCCCTTGATTTAATTTCAGCTGTGGACTTCTGTGGCATTTCATAATCGCTCTCTGTGTCTTTCTACTGCCACGATCCAATAACAGCAGAGAAAAAATGATATAATTGAAAAACAAATATTGTGAGGGAGCTCTTCCCTCTGAAATACTAAAACTTTTATGAGCAAAAGCTAAAGGAGTACAGTACGGCAGAGTGACCCATGGTGCTCGGGACCTGAAGCTAATAAATCCACTCAAAATGAAACTAATCCAGAAGATTGGAGAAAAAAAACCAAGACTACGTGCTGAGGCTTTGTTTGGATTGATATTGAACTGACTCCAAACCAAAAAACAGCAGGTATAATGAAATGAACACAGAATTAGACCCGCCCCCCCCACCCCCCTCCATCTTGCCATAAAAAAAAAAGTAATGGCGAAACTTTGCTTTATCCGGTATCAGCAACAACTAAATATTGAGCTTGTACGATGAAGTCGGAGAGCAGGCGGAAGAAGACAAACCTGAAATGGCAGATGAATTATTGAACTAATTGCTCTGAGCCTGCAGAGTGTACGGAGGACATTCAGGGTCTAAAGTGCGGCGGCAATACAGACCTTTGACGCCGCCCAGTCAATCCATCCCTCTGCACACGGGTCGACGTCGATCAGAACCAGACCCTCCACCAGGGTGGGGTTGTTCAGCTGGGAGACGAGAGAAGGCGCGTGAGCATCAACAGAGACTTCGCCATGGTAGAACTTTTTTCCACAAACAGGACAGCATACTGTGGCTATGCTTGCAATTTTCAGACGAGGTGATTCTTTTTTATTCTCGTCCATATCCCCAGTATGGTTTAGTCGGAGCATCAACTGGCCCGGCGAACTGCAAAAAGACTAAATGTCTACAACGCGATGTTGTAGTATATTGACGTTGTCAGGATAAAACACTGCCACGCTCTGTGCACATGATGCAAAGTGAAATGCCTCTGCTTTGATTGACGACATGAAACCAGAGTAGTGCAGTTCTGTAATTGTTAAAAAATAAATAAAAATAAAAAATCCACGATCCAGCTCGCCCATGGCCGAGGGGGAAATACTGCGGATGCTGCATTCAAACGCGAATTGCAAATGCGATGCAGCAACAGCCGCGATAAATCCATCAAGGTAAACGCATTTTATGCCGGGCCGGCTCAAGCAAATGAATTGCAGAATCAATTTTCCTAATGACTTCTAAAAAAGAACAGACTTTCCACAGAGAGGCTGGCATTAAAAAACAAAAACAAAATCGTAATCCAAGCGCCTTCCATTTCTTTCTTTTTTTTTTTTTTTTACCTCTAACCAACAACCCTCTCTATTCACCATCAATTTTTCAACGGCCCCTCGCTGCAGCTTCTATCTCTTTCTGCTCCGTCGTACACAGAAATGGTGCTCATTTTAGCTAGGCTGTTTGTAAAGGGTGCAAACACATGAAAAGCAAAAACACAAAAAAAAGTACAGCATCGCCGTGGTGATTCATCACCTGGGCGGGAACGGCAGTGTATGCAGCAGACGGTCAAACAACCCCCTTGCCCTGTGTGGGCTCCATGAGAGGCTTTAATGTTCAGTGTAACGCGCCGTGTGGCCAAAAACAGACAAGAGAATGGGACAGTGCAAATGAAGAAGAAGAAAAAAAGAAAAGAAATAAAAATAACTCACAGCAAAGCGGCTGAGGATGTACGCTCCGGCTCCCACGCCGATGCCAATCACACTGTTGACCCTGCGGAGAAACCACCCGTTACCATGGGACCGCAGATGAATCATGATCAACGCACACGCATGTTATAATTGATCAGCCACCAAAAAAAAATTGAAAAAAGAGAGAGTCACCCACTTGAGCTGAGTCATCACAGAGGGCAGCATTTCAGCCATCTCATCCATGGTCGGGTAGCGGAAGCTGCAGACACGTGAGGGGGGACATATGCAAATGAATCAGACAAATCAAAATGTCTAAAATGTGTACACTCAAAAAGTGTACGATTTTGAATCATTGGTTAGACAATGAATGTGCCTCGGTTCACAAATGAATGGCCACCTGACCTTATCATGTAATTGAACAAAACTGATCGCAGGGGCTTCGACCTGAGCTAAAATAAATGTATCCCCCATGTATCAGAGGATTAAAAAAAGCCCACCCGCTGGGGAAGGGAGGGGCACCCTCCTGCTGGCCGGGTGCGTCCACATGGACCACTGCAAAGTGCTGCGTGATCTCCTGCATGTCCTCATAGTTGAACAGGGTGTTGAAGCACGACTTGTCTAGAAAAAAAGGTGCAAATAAGGGGACACAATGTGTGAGTTCAGGGGTGCAAACCTCTTTGGTGCAGAGGCAAAAAAAAAAGCGGTGTCGCCACACCCAGGGATGTTGTGCATCAATTAACATTTTTTAGCTGACTCACGGTTGAGCCCGATGTCGTGATAGGTGAGGATGACGGGCCGGTTGCCCTTGGGAACGCCTCTCATCGTCACGTGGAGAACGCCATGAGGGGTCTCGATGTCATGCTCCTGCAGCCACAGAGAGAGAGAGGAAAAAAACCCCACAAAAGCATACGGTTGATCAATACTGGCCAATATTGAATATTTTAAGGAAAATGCTGGTGTCATTTTATTTTAAAAACAAAATCCAAATTAGCTTTGTGAGTTTATACAATGTAATAAAAATGTAGACCTGTGCTCAAAAAAAGTTGGAGCGAGTCACATCGAGGCTTGAACACAGAAAACACGATTCCCAAGCTAGACAGAAAATGACCAACACAACATTTGGGAATTGCATCAGAGAATGAGGATGCGAAGCACGTTCCTCTCGTCTCCGCCCCACGTCCCCCTGTGCCCTCGGAAAAAGAAAACAAAGCACTGAATAGCTTTTCTGAGAAAAAAAAAGTCTTTTCATTTGGGGAAAATAGTTCATATCCAACACTGTGACACCCACAGCGCATTCACTACTATTCGAGCCATTTTATTTGTTGAATGTCTTTGCAGAGGGACCCATTTAAATTCAAAGGGGCCGACGCAAGCTTCGATTTCTCATTGCTTTGGTTTGAATTTCTTTCTCCGTCCGACACAAGGAAGCCCCGCGGTACTCTGCAGTAAAAGAAACGCACCAAATGGCTTCAAGGAAATCTCGGCTGACACTTTGTTTTCTTCAGATACATTGGAGAAGGTAGTCAAAGGATGAGACGGCAAAAACGGGCATATGGGAGAGGGAGAGAGGGAGAGAGAGAGAGAGAGAGAGAGAGAGAGAGAGAGAGAGGAGGGCGGGACTTGAACGGGAATGGATACGATATACAGGAAGTGTACAGACACACAGCATCATTTTAACATTGCACAAACACACCTCCCAAGGTCAGCATGACTTGGTGCTGCATACACGTCCGTGACGTAAATACATCTGTGTGTGTGTGTGTGTGTGTGTGTGCGTGCGTGCACTGCACAGGGAGGGGCCTAGAACTCGTCTGGTCTCTCAAGGCCCAATGGTCATCAATAATAAAGAAAGCAAGCCTCGGCGGGCAAGAGACGCCCTGGGTAAAAAAAAACAAAAAAAACCACAGGCGCTACACCACCCCTCCCGGCTGACGGACAAGTGTCACAATCTGCTCCGAGGGGCCGGAGGTTAATTCTCAAGGACGAGGCTGCAGTAAATTATATCTGCAATTTACGGGTGGGGAGGGACGGAGGAGAAACGATGGAGTGAGACGTCTCCATGGCGAGTGGACGCTGGTGCAGAGATTAGCCTGTCGCACCCAACACGGAACTGTGCGCCAGTACAATGTGACAAAGCAGTTTGCGCCGCCCGATATTGTACGTTTGTGTAGCGCACAGTTACGGAGTGCGGCCACGAACGAGCCCTTCTGCTGACGGGACGCCTCGCGATCACGCCAGGGCCTTATCACAGATAATGAAAAGATTCTGCAGCGTCAGCCTGTATAGCAGGGCAGAACAACCCGTCATAGGCGGTAGCGTGGCAGAGTTTTCATTTTGAGACAAGGACAGAGTCAAGGACACTCGCAAAAAGATACCTGGCTCCAAGAAACGACGAATAAACACTCAAATGTGCAAATGTCTGCCTTCTGTCATATGTGTGTGTGTGTGTGTGTGTGTGTGCGCGCGTGCGCCCCACCAAGGTTAGAACATTGTGAGGGGTATGCAGAGAACATGCACACCGTGTGCACACACACACACACACACACACACACAGAGCAATAAATAACCCAAATAGCAGGTCATAGGTTATGTTAATATATATAAGATTATGTACTGGCCCCTAAAAATGCCGTATCTGTTAGAATGGGACAGCCAGGGAAAGACCAGAGTCGAGAGGTGGACGGGAGTAAATGGAGCGTGAAAGTGGGGGACAGAGTGGAAGGAGGAGAGAGAGAATGACTAACAGAAGGGCGTGCCATAAAACAAAAGGGCTGCATCGTTTTTTGCTTTATTTATCCCGTCTTTCCGCCTGTGTCCGAGCACGGACATATGGGAATAGGGAAGGGCGGTGGACAGGGAGTGAGAGACTCTCTTCCTGTGCATTTAGCTCGGTGCTGGGTTCATCAGCGGTATCGATCTGGGAGCTCTGCCTCTCATCATTTCCTTTCTGGCAGATGCACACACACACACACACAAAGATATAGGTATAAATACACTCTCGGTGGGAAAGCAGACATAGGGCGGGGCAGGGGAGCCTAGACAGCTAGAAGGGAGAAAAGAAGGAGAACACCGCAATGACAGCAGCCTCCTTTCCTCTTTCACACACTCATGGAGGGGAGCTGCTGGACAAAGAGTGTGTGTGTGTGTGGACGTTTGGGAGGTTGGAGGTGAGACAGGAATACTGAGCAGGGCGCTATGCTTTGAGGAGAGTTGCTTTCACCAGGCCAGCCGGGGGTGGGGAGGGAGGGTGGGTGGGTGACTCGGGTTGGGGTACGGTCTTTGGGGTTTTTTTTTTTTTTGTTTGTCCCATAGAGAAGAAAAGTGAGGGAGGAGGGGTAAAGGTGGCAAAAGGAAAGGAGTGTGTCATGCTGTTTATCTTCCTGCAATCATTCACTCATCAATCCTTCCAGGTCCCTCCTTCCCCCCCCCCCCCAATCCTGCATTGGAAAAAAGCAGAATTACAGAAACACCCAGCAGCCTGCAGATGGCCTCACATCCATTACTGTATGTTCTGTGTTTGTGTCTGTGTGTGTGTGTGTGTGTGGGGGATCATGTCAGGTGCGTGCCGCCCTGTTTTTTTTCCCATTTTCCGACACAAACACACAGCGCACATACGGTAACGAGGGTGTCATCGCAGCAGTGGGTTGAGGATACAAACTCAAGGTCTCTGCAGGGGAGGGGAAGGGAGCCACCACGGCGGGGCTGGTGTGTTGCTGCAACAGTGTGTGAGGGGGTGAGTGATCGCCACGTCTGCTTTCAGAGATAACAGGGAAAAAAAATGATATATATATATATAAAAACAATACTGGCACCCTATCCTGCCATCCGCCGCTCAAATGAGCATCACAGGATTCCCTGCAGTTATAGCTTAAAGGAAAGTAACACATCTGAGCTTTAAGGAGACGTGCGCCCTAAAAAAAAACACAAACACTGCCAACCCTGGTGATGGACAACACACACGCACACTCACAACATGAGGCACGTACACATGCTCTGGCTGTGGCATGTGCACATTCAGAGACACTTGAGCCCCACACACATGCATCTTTCATAACATCATATTAAAATGCACCACTGCACCCTGGGCATTTTAAGCCTGTGCTGAGCCTGTGCACACATGGGCACTGTGTGACCCGTGGACACACATGCACACAACAAATGTTAGACCCACACTAGCAGCTGCCCGGAAGGAAGAAATACAAAAAAGAAATAAAAAAAAAGTCTGCGCCTCTTGCCGGACCACCAGCACTTCTCCATTTCCTGGAGCCAGCTGATGTCGCCCTGTCTTTGCGGGAAAACACACAACAACCCCCCCAACAACCCCCTGCTGCAGGGACCCACTCAGGTTTGTCAAGGCAGGCAAGGCAAGACGTATTTGTCACTCACCACTCCATTCCCAGAGCATGCAATCTGGTCCAGGTCCAGAATAGCTGACATGTTTTTCCCACGCAGGAGAGCAGTGTGTTATGCTATGTGCAAGTGCGTGCTGGGCAGCTTTGAAGATCTCCAGGAGCAGGAGGAGGAGGAGAAGAAGGAGGAGGAGGAGGAGGGAGTGTTGGTAGGAAGGGAGGAATGTAGGGTGAGGAGGTTTGAGCAGCAGCAGCGGCGAGGAACAGGAGGAGAGGGAGGAGAGAGAGAGAGAGAGAGAGAGAGACAGCAGAGGGAAGTGAGGAGGAGATAGGTAAATAATCTGAATGAAAGGACGTGAGGAGGGGAGGGTAAGACGCAGAGACAACAAGAGAGAGCTAGAGAGAGAGAGAGAGAGGAGGTGGGAAAGAGAGCAGGAAAATAGACAGAAGGGGGAGGAGAGTGAGATTGCAGCTTGTGCTTGGTAGTCGCAACGCGTCCCCACATCCAGCATTCGGGGCTTCTGATTGGATGCCGCAGGGTCAGGTGGGTAAAAAGGAGAGGGTGGGGCTTGGAGGAGAATGGAGAGGAGGAAAGGGGGAGAGGGGGAGGAAAACAGGGGCGGATCCACAGAAGAGGGGTGACAGGGTGCAAGGGATGCAGAGGTAGTCCAGGAATATGGACTGCTGACGTCAGACTGTGATGGAGAGTGGAGAGGAGTGATGGAGAGAGGAGAGGAGAGAGGAAAGTGGAGAGGAGAGGGAAGGAGTGTTGAGAGAGGAGAGATGGAGAGGAAAGGAGAGAGAACGGGGAAAGGAGAGGAGTGATGGAGAGGAGAGGAGAGTTCACCCTGGGAATATATTCTGCATCAGCAAAATGGCTGCTCCTCTCTGTGAGATACAGCAGCTGCCAGCAGCTCCACATTTAGCTCCACTGTGCTCAGGGGCATGCATCCAAAACCACCTCAGCTCCCACATGAGGAGCACCATAGTGTGAATATATCCAGAAACAAAAATAACGCCCAGCGGCAGGAGTGAGTCACACAAGGAGCTGCAACACTGCCAACTCATGTTCATCGTTTCATTTATGATATACATCTATATATAGATATATATCTATCTATATATATATAAACATCATCATGTTTCGAGGTTATCAGAAATAACCCTCCTCCCATTTAAACATTAAACATCAAATTATTTTTAAAACCTCCCACTGAGTCATTAGATCCAAATAGTCTATTGATCTGTCCTTTTCAACTGTCCTCTGCCACAACAGTAACAGGAAGTCCCACCTTTTTGGTTGAGACGGCCAGGTCTGTGCAGCCAATGGCATGCACGCACACAGTGGTGAGGGCGGGGTTTACACAGAGAAAGACCCGCTTGATTGGCTGCTCACTGCAGCAGCATGTCTGGTTGTAAAACTGCAGTTTCTCCTCAATGAGTTCACGTCCTGACCAACAGAGGGCGCCACACGCGTACTGAAAGCACATAAAGAACTTGACAAATGTAGGACAAAGGTGAACTAGTATTGTAATACAGCTATTCAAAATATGCGTTTGATTGTTTTGGTATAATATGACTAATAGAGGCCAATGTCTGACATTTATTTCAATAAACACTTTCATCTGTCTGTTTTTTCTCCATGCGAAAGAGATTTGAGTCTGACTACAATCACTTCACGTGTGACCGAATGCATGCGCACAATGCTGCATGGTTCAGTTCAACAGCAGCATCCTAAATTCAATGAATGCATGTCTAGCCACATGAAAAATGATGAAGTGGGGAAAAAAGGCCATTAACCCGCCCCATGGAACATGGTCAATTTGAGCCCTTTTCTTACACAACTGAGCAATTCCACATGATGCCTAAAACTTGACTTAATAAACATAATAGGCATTTAACAATATAAAAAGGTTCAACAGACTAAAATGACATCACACAGGCACAGGCCTGACAATCAGCTGTCTTACGGCGCCCTCTACTGGGATAACTGAGGCACTGAGGATTTCGGAGACATGACTTGGCAGCCATTTGGATAGGATATCAGAAAAGGAAACCAACGGGTGGTGTGATCATGGTAAAAAGAAAAATGCAAAATGCAAATCACTTGCAGACATTCCATTGACACCATTATCTCAACCCTTCTGCTCCATCAAACCAAACATGCTCTTTTTTTAAAGCGTACACTCAGCCTTTTCCATCTTGACTCTGTTCTCAGGTACGCCCTTTAAAAAATACAGCAGATCCACCGGGTGAAGGAGGCTGAAGCACTCCCCCCTCCCTCACCTCCGAGTGGAGTGAGGAGAACACCATACGTGGTCACCACAGACCACATGACTGCAGGCGCCACTTCTTCTCCGCGACCCCACCTCACCACCATGATCATACCCCCCCCTCCTCCCTCCCTCACGTGAGTGCACAGGGGGCTTTGACAGCAGTGCCTGTGCTCGGCCTGTGGTGGGAGCCACAGCAGCAGAGACGTCTGGAGGAGAGCAGCTGGATTTGTCCTCCAGCTGCTGGAATGTCACACTGGCTACTCAGAGAGATGGTGCAGCGGAGACGACCCCTCCCAACCCAAGACTGTGTGCATGAAATCTCCGCTTCTCAGATTGCATGTGGGCTCCTTCTGGTACACTATGTACCAGTTACCCAGAGATACAATTCAATGAAGCACCTCATAAGAAGAACACCTAATCATTTATAATCACATTTGACCCAATCTGAAACCAGCTGAGTACACAGGACTACTTTTTTGCCCAAATCTAGAGGAACATTATATGGTTTGAATATCTTTATGCAGATAAGATTTTATACAATTGTTAAATATCTAATAAACTACCAACTCCCAGTTCAATATTTCTGCCTTCTCATATTTTATTAATATTTTGCATTAATATAACCCAACGCCATAAATTGATAAATTGTATGAAAACTTCCAAACGGCATTCAAGGACTTTGGCTGAGAATAGCTTCAGTTTCCTGGATGTGTGAGGTCAAAATGGCTGCCATGGAAATAAGGTCAAATATATTTAATGTCTAGCTCGATGCCTCTGAGGCTTTGTGTGCTGGTAGGATTCCGTACAGCCGCAGCCGTGTGAGGAAAGGTGACGTAGAGGTGATCGCCAGCAGCTGCATGAGCGCAGCATTTTTATGACTACATTTATGACAATGTAGAGAGGAACATGGAGCATGGCTGCCCTGGCTTACATGCATATTTCCCCCAACCCTAACTGCAGCAGCTATATTTAGCTCTCTGGTGGGATGCTGGAAACAGGCGTGACTGCAGAAAAGTGAGAGGGATGAAAGGTTTAACCCTTTGCAGCCAGGATACCCCGTGTCTGCCTGCGTGCAATCTTATTATCAATGAAAGGGGAGTGATCTGGGAAAATGCGTATTCAAACCCAATATGTTTTTGTTTTTTTTATTAAATCATAACTATTCTTACATTATCGCATAACCTGACTGTGGCTGAATTCCTTTCCTGAAAAAAAAAAAAAGTCTCTGCAAGACTCAAATCTGCTGTGGACTACTTGCAAAAAATACTGTAAAGATGATATATATTCATCATACTAGCAGAGACAACTGGACCATTTCCATACCCTGCATAAATATTCATTAGTATTGCATTGTGCAAATGTAGAACCCGGTATGTGTTCTACATTGCCTTCTTTTTTTGTAGGGGTTTGAGAGTGCAGTGGAAAAATCTCTGGAGGCACAGCTCGACCAGCTGCTGCATCTACTCAGTGGTGGAAGAAACCCCGAAAAAGATTTATTAAATGTATTAATATACATTTTCAACTTCCAGTTGCTTCCACAAAATCAACTTTACAGCATTTTAATGAAATGTGGTCTCTCAAACAGGTTAAGATTAGTGAATATATAGGCCTTTACATACAGTCATATATGGGTAATCTAGCTGCACCCAGCCTAACAGCCTAACAGCCTAACATTAAGGATTTGAGATTTCTGTGCTGCCGTCAACCCCCCCCTAAACACCCCCAGTACCAGAGATTACCTCTAAATCTTCTTTTGGGCATATGTCCACAAACTGACTTACCGCTCCAAAATAGTCTGGATTGTTTTTTTCTGGTATGAAACAGAAAGGCATTCACATTTGCAGTCAACAAAGCAGCAAATTCACAGAGAAACAGTATGAATAAATGCAAAACCTTAAAAAACCCAAAGCCATATGTTGGTTCATCCTTCAATGACAAAACCTGCCAAAAACGACGAATATATAATACTGGACTAGACTTATGTGTTTTGTCCGTGTGCTTTGTCAAGGTGAGTCAAAATAGATTTCAAATGTATACGTGTTTATTGGTGACATTGGTAAAGGTTAATGAGGGAGCTGTCTGTCTGTGTTTTCGTTGTTGAGTTGCTCACAGTTCATGTGCACTAACAAACCTTTGATAGCAAGCTGAAAGAAACATAACTGTGTGGAACCAAAGCAACGGTCACCTTAAACAGCTGATGGGAAGTGTGGTGGATGACTAACTATCCAGTGGAAAAAAAAAATAATTCTACAAGCTCGCATTGTGTGGAAAAAACAGGATGAGGTTGGTGAAGCATGTTGTTCATATGTAGGGCAACAAAACAAATGGGGTCAGCAGTGGGGGGTTGGTGGTGGTGATAATGGCGCCATGTCCTAGTGTCCAACCCCCCTTCCACTGGCATAACCACTGCCCCCCTTAATAAAAATGGCACAGCCATGCTTTATGGAAGAGCAGAGAACACTCACCTGGCAGTCAAAGTCCTGGAAGTTGCGTGCATTCTGCAAGAAAAGTCAAAGAAAGAAAAGTTAACATATGCATACGGATATTTGTTGGTTTATTCAATTGTCACCAGGACAACGCAATGAGTCCTGACTAAAGATGTATACACATATCGTTGGAAGAACCAGAAATACTAGGGTGGTGTCTCACACATAATAAGCTCTTACCGTTAGAAATATTATATGTAAATATTATATTTTGTCATAATAATAACACTGCAATCCCAATTTAAAGGGACACACTTGAAACTGAGCTTGGTGTGATGCTAACGAGTACAAAACCTTTCATCATCTGCATCTAGAAAATAATTCAGTTTTCAATAGTAGAACAATTTAAATACTTTTCTGCTGGTATTTATACAAGACTGTATACAGCAAATCCTGCTGTTGCTCTTTTGCCTTCATTCAGTCCGCAAGAGACTGCAGAGTAGATGGGTTGACGAATGAGAGCAGGCAATTCTTGGGGCCTTCATTTGTGGGTCAGAGCAGACGAGGTAGCCTCGACTACCACAGGAGCAAATAGTCTACACTATCTGCCGGGCGAGGGTGCCTATAAAAAGACAATCCCCCTTTCTTTTTCTTTTAAAAATAGCGGCGGCGCTGATAAAAATAGGTGCACGCAGCATCACCGATGCAGTTCCGAGGGTCCGCCGGGTATCGTAGTGACACAATGAAGGAACGGGGAGAAATATCTTCTGCTTTGAATGAACATTAAAGTCAACCGCCACATTTCAGTGAAAACATTACGCCCCAGTTTAGGACGTGCTGAGCGCGAGAGTTTTACAGGCGAGAGATGCGGCGATGCTGCGGTCTCGTTTGTTGTCATGCCAACTGTTATACCATCCTGGGAGTTAATTGCCCTCCCCCCTTTTCTCCTCGTGTACATCTGTGCCCTACTTTACAGCAGACTATGACTACATACTTTTCTCTTCTGCGCCGATGTGAGGTTGGGTCTTTACCATTGCTGCGGCTTGTGCCTCCAATCAGCGCCATTATAAATGCATTACCTCAACAGTCATCACGACTCCTTTCCCTCCCTTCCACAGAGGGATCAAGGAGAAAAAACATGAACCGCCTCCCATCACCGGAGTCATGTCATTGTCTCCCTGTCCACTTTCATCACTCCTGCGTCTCTAGATTTTTTGGAATGCAATGGCCACTAGGTGGCGTGAGAGATCAGTCTCCTCCACTCAGAGAGGACGTGCGTGTCTTTATTTGTCACCTGAAACATGATTCTCTGCCTAAACTGGCACAAAGTATGAAAAAAAAAAAAATCGAATTAAGGAGGATGGGAGGATCTTTATTGATCGAATATTGTGTGTGTGTGTTTTTTTTTCCTCCTCCATGCACCTGCTTATTCTGTCGCTCCCTGACTGGAATCTTTTGAAGGTCTCCGACACCGAGACGGGTCTCTTCCGGCTCATCCCTTGATCTCTCTTCCTTCTTGCCCCGACAGTCTTCGTCCTCTTCTTCTCCGACTGCTATTCATTATACCCTCTCCATTTCTTCTTCCGTCTCGCCTCAATTCCATCTAAAACCTCCCTTTCTCTGTTGACTCGCTCTCCAGTGCACCCCCCCCTTCTTCTCTTTTTCCACTCGACAGTCGAGAAGATATGAATAATTCACTTTGATGAACGGAACTGCAGAGTCTGCGTGTTCTGGCGTATTTGCGTCGTGTATTTTCCTGGGAGAACCATGTGGCATCTGCACACTCTGAATGTGCGCCTGTTGCCCGCGCAAATTTGTCAGCGTCCTGTTTTCGCCATAACTCACCTTATTGGTCAGCAGGGGCTTGATCTCAGTCAGCTGTACATCCTGCAGCTCGTCCATCTTCCTTCTCTGGTCACTGTAAACCCCTCTGTACAAAAAGAAAAAGAGAAAAAAATTACAATCACACATAATGAACAAGGTACACCTAAAATTCTCCAAACATGACAATGGGTGTATTTTTAATACCAGCAAATTGTGATAATAGGTATTATATGTGGAAAATAAACAGTACAAGACCCGGCCAGGTAGATATAGAGGACAGTTTCCCCAGTGGGAAAGGTTACACATTCAGTCCACATCACACAGGTGATGCACACACTCACACACACACACACAAAAAGATAAATCCGATGGGGTTTACCAAGGAGCTCTAAAGCCCACCTCATTTGTTTTCTCTGCGACGCCAGCCATTTGTCTGTGCACACAATTACCGAACAAGCAGGGTGACAAAAAAAAATGTTCACCCCCCGCTCCCGCTGTCCCTGAAATTGTACCTCGTCGGCCTTGCCTGTTTGCACAAGGTGAGGACAGGAAGTGGGATTGAGTTACCTGGCTGTGTGCTCAGGAGAGCGTCTCGCATTGCACAAAAAAAACAAAAAAAAACCCAGCCTCCTCCAGGTCAGTGCTGACAAGTGGAAGACAAAGCCGCCTCGGAGGCTTACATTTCTCAGAACAGGTGCACAGGAATCTCCCCAAACAAAAGCAAGAATTATGGCCAAATGCAACTGGGCAGAGGGCTGGCTAATTAGAGACGTAGCCGCATTGAGTCCCTGAGTCAGAGCCAGCCCCCTTGGAGTGACCTTGAGCCGCTGGTATCAGATAACCTTCAGGATTGGTGGGGGAGGAGTCTCGCAGCCAAATAACAACGGGAGTTATGAGCAGAGATGATGTCACCTCATGTCTGGAACACTGTGGTACACAAGGTTTCACCCTCTGAGGTCGGAACCAACACAGCTGCCTGATGACGCATGAACCGGGTCAGAGGTCATCCTGCTCCGTGGACAGACGGCACCTTGCTGCTTGGAAACAACCAGGGAGGCAGATGGATGCAACAGAGCAACCATCCTCAAATGACATAAAACATGGTGAGGGAAATAATAAATAAAAAAGGAGACTCAGCAAGTGTTGGAAGTGCTCAGCCATCAGCATGGGGAGCGAAAACATGCCCAGCGCAAAATCCCTGCTGACAAATCCGGCTCAAGGGTGGAACTAAATAATATTTAGACAAGTGAACAAGGGGGAAAAAAAAGAAAAAGAAAAACAAATACTCTGCGTGCCTGAGCAGATTGAGCGTATAGGCCGGAACAATCCAACACTTCCTCCGGCTTGAACACAAAGTGGGAGGGAGGCGAAGGCCGCATTAAAGGTGGCCGGCTAGCCGGGGCGACGGAGGTGTTAAGAGGGACGGGGTCAGGATGGGCTTAAACTACATGACAGATTGACCCCGCCGAACCCCCTAATCACCGGGTTGCCCAGGCAACCGACAACCATCGCTCACCCTCCGTCATCCTAAACTTCTTCCTCTGGTGCCCACCTGAGAGATTAAAAAAAACGGTGCCTCTGTGTGGGCTGAAGCGGATCTCACAGCCCTCAACCTGGCATTAAATCCCCTTAAACGCCACTAGATCACATTTAGCAAACCCCGTCCTACCCACTCACAGACTCACACACACACACAGACGCGCCTGCTCTACCATTCAGCCGGCGTAGCTGTTGCCATAGAGACAAAGCTGGCTGCTGATGTTTATTCTAAACCGGGCTAGCCCCAGGGAGGGATGGGAGGGATGGGAGGCAGGGAGACATGGGGGAATTCATACAGCGGTGGAAATGAGAGGAATTGATCAGGAGGGTGTTCTAAACGTGTGCGATCAGCATCGTTTACTCCTCAAACGAGCCGTGCAGAATGTCTGGATGCGACCGTAAAGATGAGCGTAACGGTGCAATAGAAAATATGGAGAAAGGCGTCCCAGATGACGGGGGAGGAAATACAATTTGCTGGTGGCATTTTGTGCCATAGTCACACTATATGCGGTTAATGAGGAAGAGGCGGGAGGAAGGATGGAGCAGCTGACTGGTCTGTTGTAAGGGGCCTGCTCTCACAAATTGTCTCCCTGTCATCACAATCTGTTTAACTAGGCTCTTCCTCTTGAACAAACCACATGCTGAACCAACCCTCAGGCCTTATTTTTGCGTAGCAGCTCATCCCAGAGTTAAATATCACGCAGTGGGTCAAGGTTGCGATAGGCGAACAAACGGCCGCAGGCACGAGTCGCGTCGGGAGGAAACCCCCCCCTTGAGCTTTTTTTCTTTCCCCAGAACTGCAAAGGTCAGCCATGCTTTGGACTCGCTGCCAGCGCTGCCTTCGGGGAAACCAGGAGGATTTCTCTACCCTGTCACGGGAAACTTTACAGGGAAAGAACTGCAGAAACATAGAAACACTTATTTGGCATTGCTTCTCCTCGCTCCTTTCCTGTTGGCGAGCACTGTTGCCTGCCTGGCATATACCCACCCTACACCCACTGCTGTGCGAGGCGAGAGAGAGAGAGGGAGAAAGAGAGAGAGAGAGAGACGGAGAGGGAGAGAGAGACAGAGAGGGAGAGAGGATGAGAGAGAGGGAGAGAGAGGGAGAGAGAGGGAGAGAGAGAGGGAGAGGGA
>JAFBJU010001775.1:155335-192181 GCA_016785305.1 Colistium nudipinnis
GGGGGGGGGGGAGGGGGGGGGGGGGGGGGGGGGGGGAGGGGGGGAGGGGGGGGGGGGGGGGGGGAGAGAGAGAGGGAGAGAGAGAGAGAGACGAGAGGGAGAGAGAGCCATAGACAGAGAGAGGGAGAGAGAGACAGAGAGACGGAGAGGGAGAGGGAGAGGGAGAGGGAGACAGAGAGACAGAGAGACAGAGAGACAGAGAGACAGAGAGACAGAGAGGGAGAGGGAGAGAGAGACAGAGAGGGAGAGGGAGAGAGACAGAGAGAGAGAGAGAGAGAGAGAGAGAGAGAGAGAGAGAGAGAGAGAGAGAGAGAGAGAGAGAGAGAGAGAGAGAGAGAGGGCCAGAGACATACAGAAAGGGAGATGGAGAGACGAGAGGGAGAGGACCTCACTGCTGAGGTGGATGCATGTGTGCACACCGTGGCCTGAGCCAAAACACCGACTGTAGATACATTTTGTCCCTGCCAACCTAAAAAAGAAAAAAATTGACTTGCTGCTCTGTCAGCAGACCGCCCTGTGATGGATGAACACATCCCCCTAATCCACCTCCTACATCTTCCTGCCTCCCACCCACATTTTCCCTCCTCCACCATCTTTGTCTCTCCATCTCCAGCTCACCTTGGCCCGTCAAGGCGTCCGTGCAGGCTGCATGACGGACAACCGAGAACCCCCCCCCCCCCCCCCCCCCCCCCCCACCTTTTCTGTTTTCTCCTTTTCCCCCCCCTTTAAGCCTGATCAATTAGTCCGGTATCTGCTTTATTGCCATGGTGATCGTGACTTCAGATTCACTTGACCGGCCTCATCATTCATTTCGCGCCCGTGCGTAGACCCGGACCTCTGTGGCCTCACCACGATGACTCAGCCAGGAAGCCGCTATTATTATTATTTCAGTGAAATATACTTTACAGCCGTGTAATTGGTGATATGGGTACTCACCTGTGCACAATCTGAAATTTGGGGCCATACCATTTGCCTTTACCTTTACCAATACTGGAAATGGCATTGGAACACCTCTGGGCTTGAGTGGAGTGTGTATCTTTTCTTTTTTTTTTTTACCTTTATCTTTGATTAGAATTTTTTTTTGGAACGGTCCACCTATACTTTTGGGCTTCTTGAACATTCACCCGCTTCACCAAACCAACCCTTCACCAAAACCCTAATTCCACTCTTACAACCGGTGATAACGTTGATCAATCCCTTGATGCTGATCAAACCCTGCTGAAGGTGTTTTTAGCCGAGGGCCAAAGCATTTCTTGCTCGACAGCGATCCAAAAACCACATTTGTTGATTCAATGCTTTGGTTCTCTGCGATAAGAAGCCACCGTTTCCAGCAGTTTTTTGAAGAAGTAGTTTATTCCACGCTGGAATAAAAGAGTTTACGCAGGAAGAGTGAAAAATGCTGTGGCAGTTGTGTGTCCAAACAATCGCTCCACTTCAGCATCAGGCAAAGACAAGCAGCAGCCGTGACCGCTGTATTCCTCCTCCCCGTCACAGCTACACCGACACCTCATTAGGGCTGTAGGCGCCCCGGCCGGTGCATAAGGTGGTGACGGGTCTACAGAGGCAAAGCCCCGTTGGCGTGTCCCAACTTAG
Organism: Colistium nudipinnis; assembly: GCA_016785305.1. NCBI lineage: Eukaryota > Metazoa > Chordata > Actinopteri > Pleuronectiformes > Rhombosoleidae > Colistium > Colistium nudipinnis. The sequence goes on from JAFBJU010001775.1 coordinate 156,929, forward strand.
CAGCTGGATTCTCCCGAGTCTGAGCACGTCCCCGAGAGCCAAAGATCAGGTTTAGTCAAGCGTGGAAAGCCTCTGAAGGACACAACTTATTAGGCTGTGTCCATAAAAAACATCCAACCCTTTATCAGGGCCACGGCTACGATTAGTAACTAATTCCAAAGCCTGAGGGAGCGGCGTCATCCGTGTGTCTGCTTTTTCCTGGGAGCAGAATTATGCTTGTAATTATTTTGAAGTTTCATCACACAAGCATGTGCGCCCTGAACTAGAGCCTCTGTGTTCAGGCAGCACTTCCAAAAAAAAAATGCCAGGATTTAAACAGCCTACGCTCTATGTTTGCGCTTCTATTTGTGCGACAGTGATTTGTTGTCAGGGCAACCAACACAAGGAAACAACGTATCCCTTCACAGTCCTCAGGATGGTCACACCACACCCTAAGACTGGGAAACGTGTCCATCACTGGGTTCGTCATCTCTTGGCCAAATCCAACTTTTTCCTGGACCAGGCCAAACCTGTGTTTACCTCAATATGAGCAAGAGTAAAGCAAATGGGCCGCGACGAGGCTCTGTTCCAGATTAATGCTCCAACCCGGGACATTTGGTAACAGAATTAGAAAAGGAAAATCCATTTGTTTGGATGGTTTTAGCCCCCCCCCCCCCCGTCTCCTTTCAGGCCCATAACAACACGGCCGAGAGAAAGGATAGTTCCATTTTATTCAACATGCTCAAATTGTTCTGGAGGCGAGGGATAAAACCCAAGAAAAAAAAAAATCTGATCTGAAGTTCCCTCTCTTGTTCTCCATCACAGAGAAGCTGACCTATAGCACTCAGCATCCCCTGCTGACGTTGTCAGCAAAAAAAAAAAGAAAACACACACACACACACACTCACGTACATCTCTCCATGCTTCACATCTACTTAATTAAATGACAGCTTGCTCTCCTGAGGCTCCATCACCCTCCTTACCGCTCATGTTTCCCCTGATTCAGGCTGACAGACTTTTTTTCCCCCCATTCTTTGACAATATAACAAAAACTGAGACATATCGCAAATGTTTTGTTTTTTTTCCAGCCAGGATTCTATTCAAATTGTCTTTTTCTTCCATTCAATGTCCAAAAAGAGTGGGGAAACAGCCGAGTTAAAATCCAATTCAAATGAAATCCCTAGGTCAGGTCAGGTTAGGTAGAGCTACTAATCCTTCTCGCTTTTAAGCTTACATGTATATACACTTATATATGCAGATGGAAACTAATGACAAAAATAATGTCTCAGTGAAGCAAAGACAAAAGGAAGTGTGAAACAATCACTCTGCCAGAGAGGCTATTTTAGGACGGCACGAGGAACTGGTCCTCAAACGCTGGTCTCCTGGTTTGATCCATCCAGGATAAAAAAAAGGGTCTCATAAATGCTAAATACTGCATTACTATAATTGACTCCTCCGCCCGGCTCTGGAAAACTGCATTTTAAAGGCAGATTCACTCAGTCACCACCACATTTAATATCCCGAGCCTAAGGCCGGCCATAACTCAAAATGCAAGTGATAAAAGTGTTGTAGAGGGCGTACTTGGAGGGGACACGGGATATTACACGCAGGGACAATATTGCAAGTGCTGCTATGAAGATATAAGACACACAAACACACGCGCATCTCATAGCGCGCGCGTGCGGTAGGGGACTCGTGACAGATCTCCGGGTTGGGATTTTCACTCTCAGCGTACACATCTCGGGTTTTATTATGCAGAAATTTCGAAGAGGGAATCCTAAACATACCGTCCATCATTTGTACATTTCTGTGTGTGTGTGTGTGTCCATCAGCAGAGATACTCATTGGCAGCCCCCACTGCGCTGACCTGCCTGCCAAAATAAGGACATCCCTCCAGCCCCGCTACAAACTAACACAAACTCTCTCTCTCTCTCACACACACACACACACACACACACACATTCCACAGCCAAGCCCTAACATCTATAAATCTTTACTACTGCGAGATTGGGGACATCCTCATCTTTACAAACACTCAGCCACACACAGGCGTACACAAAACAACAACAAAAGCACAGTGGTGCAGACCCACTGCATACACGTACACCCATTCACCGCTCTAATCCTGCGGGCCTGGGAGTGCAGGACCCCTCTCATTACACTCGGACGGGCTTTTAAAGAAGGACATTATTCCGTGGGGGGCCACTTTATCCGCTAATGGTCTCATGTGAGGAAAGAGCAGCATCTGGCTGTACTGATTTATAACCGTTTATCCAGTGGCATCATCGGCACCAGTCACATCGCACATTGAAGACGCACACAGCCGTGGAGACTCCAAAAGTGGACAGGCTAAATGTGGCGCTGTGCTTTGTAAAATTATTTCTCATAACGTACAGCTGCGTTCTAAATTGACTACGCTAAAGCATTTTTCTCTCCCCACAATGGCGAAGTGGTGTTTCTGGGAGAAATAAAAAAAATCCAAGCTCATCCATGAGGCCTGTGTCAGACAAGGAAGCGCAGGTTGCAGGCTGTGATATGAGTCAGCCCTCTCATTTCTCCTTGCTCAGTACATTGTACGTAGAATAAAACCTCACACAGTGACCTAAGCATCTATTTGGGTCGTCATGTGTACATGAAGAAGTGAGTCTCACACACACACACACGATTAAATTGTGTTTTTCATCTTTCCTTTGATTCCACACAATATCCTCTCACACGGCCGATCCTTTCAAATGATATATAGACTAATAAGAAAATGGCTTCACAGACAGCAATTGAGATAACTGCGGCTACATGACACATATCATCGATAAATCAATACACCCCACTGTAGACGCTGCCGCCGGGGGGGCTAGAAACAAACAAACAAACCAAAAAATCACCATCACTACGAAGTAGGACGCCGAGAGACAAATGAGCGTGTATAAATCTGCAGTGACCGGTCAGACAGAGGTGTGAATGAGTCTCTCCCGGCTAAGCTCCTCCTGGTATCCGGCTATAAATAAGCCTGAATGACCGGGGCCTGTCGGCCCCTGCGCTCAGTGCTGCTAATAGAGTACCTGCCCCACCTTTTTTTTTTTTCCTGCTTATACTAAACTAGCTGCCATTCAGTCTATGGGGATTTCCTCCGCTATGAGTGCAGACAGCACAGCGCAGAACAAGGTGCAAGAGGGAGGATGGTGTTTGTGTGTCCCCAGGTCCCAGCTGGTGGATGTGAGGAGGAGGAGGTGGAGGAGGTGGAGAAGGCGGAGCTGCAGACTCCTGCAGGAGGATGTGGTCAGATTGACCGAGGGGCAGCTGTGGAGGCCGGAGAGAAGCCATCTGTGTGGCCCGGGCCAGGATCTGTCTCACACACACACACACAGACACACACAGACACACACAGACACACACACACACACTCTAACACAACCACCACATCAGTTCGACCAAGCTTGGTGGAAACATTAGAAAACCGCTTCCATAAAACATTAACAGAGCTCAGAGAGGCATGAGAGCCCCTTGAGCTCAGAGATAGTAAACCGCCAGGTCTGAGACGTCTCTGCACGCTCCGGTGCATGAACCACAGGAACACGGCCCTCTAATAGAGCCGTCCGTGTGTGGTCACGATCGCTGAATACAGGCAACTCAATCTCACAGAGACAGAGGTGTCCCCTGCAAGTGCCTGCTGCGGAGGTCGGCGGTGTCCTTGGCAACCGTGAGGGGTGTGTGTGTGTGCGCGCGAGCCATCGTCGGCTCAGCTGGTGGCGCCGCCGAAAACAGATGACCTTTTTTTTTTTTCAAACCATAATTTACATAGTCTCCCATCGTCACGACAACCAACGCAACACTGTATATGCTTTTAACCGTCAGCGGTACAGCTACGGCACGCTTAAGCGCTTTTTCAGCACCACGCAAGTCATACAAATGCACAGGCGCACATGTCTCAGCCTCACATGTACGACGGTTTAACATGTATGCCACGTAGCAAGTCACTACCCACACACGCACAAACAGTCACCAGGGACTAATGTGGTTGATGATGGGCTCTTCCAGCGGTGGGTCTTCAAAGCACTGGAGGACCTGCATCAGCCATTTGCTCCGTCACAATAACAACCACTAACGGTGTTAACTTTCCTGGGTGTTCCCTAATCCGTTCAACACAAGTGGTGGATGAAATGATTCACACAGTGTACAGCCTATTGTGAGACGTGGTAGATAAGGCTATATGCTGCTGAAGACCACAGAGACCATTGTGCAGCGTGTGTGCGTGGGGGTGGGGGTGTGTGTGTGTGTGTGGGCGCCACATTATCTGTCTCGGGGATTTGGTTTTCTTCCCATCTCTTGGTATTCACACGCGTATCTGCGATGAACACGTCTGAGATTTCTCAGAGCAGAATTATTTGATCTTTGAGGAACAAGGAAGAGGTGTAGATTAGATTGAAAGAACACAGAGCAAAACTACAAGAGCTCCTAAAAGAAAAGAGGAAACTCAGAAAGTGACGCATCGACAACGGCTGGCTAAATGTGAAGGTGTATGAAAGGTGGTGGATATAGAAATATGATCCAAACTGAACTGCAGCAGTGAGGGGCGGTGGTCCAACCTGGCTTCCATCCAACACTTCTGATCAACAAGCGTACCACCTGTGCTCTACCTCTCCCCACCACCACCACCACCACCACCCCCACATAATGATGCCGATAAACAAAATGGAGACAGGAAGAGCCCTTCTTCCAGCAGGACTGGGATCCAGCTAAAGAACACGTGGACAGTCACTCAGGGCCTGTTAGCAGCTGTTCTCAGGTGCTTTGTCATCCCTGTGTTTAGAACAGGCAACATCCCTGCTGTTTCAACCTGATGGAGCAGGTGCAGATGGGGATGGTCTGCGTGTGCAGCTCAAAGGAGAGGGAAGATGTGAAAACTGGAACAGAGGTGCAGTGAGTATCAGCTGCCGTGGCTTTGAGAGCTTGAAGCAGTAACTCTACGCCCGGTGCAGATGAAGCTCAGCTACAAAAACACAGCAGGGCTCCAGGAGACAGACGCAGAATCAGAGAGAGAAACAGACACAGAATGCATGGCTAAGCATTTAAAAAAAAACACACACACACACAGCCCGCTATATGCCTTCCGGATGATGGACAAGCGATAGCAAAATGACATGACGATGTGCCTGTTGACAAATGAGGTATTTTCCATTTATGAGAGAAAATGTCCCTCTCTGGCAGACGTTGTGTTTTGCCCCGTGGGGCAGGAGAAAAAACACAGTTATGCTGCAGAGAGAGAGAGAACACGAGGCCGAGCGACTGTCAGCACAGTGGCTTAATTACCGTCTTCATGTCTCCAGTGAGCATTATTCCCCGACAGTCATCCCTGCAAGAAATCCTCCTCCATACAAGAGCATTTCTCACTTATATTCACTCTGTAATCCCTAAATTACATTATGTGTACGTGCGTTGTAATCCAGGCTGAAGGGCTCCTTAACAGTGTCACTTCCTAACGCTGTAAAACTAAAATGAATTTACACCACTCATTTACAGTAAAATTTCACAAAGAGTACAGACTGGTAGAGTAATGTAGCCGAAATTTGCAGGAATTTTGTTTTAATTTCTCTAAACACTTGCGGAAAGAGCACCCCCCCCCCCCCCCCCCCCCCCACACACACACAATTTGAAGGAACATGAGAAATTCTGACATCTTTTAAATGTCCAGTTCGTAGGATTTAGGCGGATCTACAAGTAGAAATGGATTTGGATACGATCCCGTTCCACTGAGTCTGCCGTGTTTCCACAAACATAACACTGGCTCTAAAGAGGACCTTTCACGGGTGAGGCGAGCATTTTGGTTGCATGTGCAACTTCCCCCGCTGGATGACACAAACTCTCCTCACATGGAAACTTTAAAACAAAGTGTTGTTATAAAGTGCATAAACCAGTTTTCAATTATTCATAACTGCAGCGGGCGCTAATAGCCAGAGCCTAGAGAGACCAGGTGAACAGATTTCACTTAGCTTGCAAAAATCCCCAAGTACAATGTATGGCTTAATAAACAACTTTTGACACTCCCCGTTAGTTAAGCAATAGGCGTTTCACTGTAATAATCAACCAGGAGCGGAATGTGTATGATGATATGGCAATAAACATTAAACTAACCCCCTCCACCTCCAAACAGAAGTTGGGTCCACAGGTCAGATGAAAGCGTAAACAGCTCATTGTTTGGCGGATTATTATCTGTTGACTTTACCCAAATGAACAACAGTCCATGGCTGCGATGTTGTGAGTGACAACAAACGCCTGCTTGTCGCTTTGTGGGTGAGTGCCATTCAAACCTTGTGGATCACATGACACCGCCGAGTGCATTGTGGGAAATATAGGACTTAACGAAATTTACCACCCCCCTCATTCATGTAGAACATACTAAAAATGCGAGTTAGATAACGGAATAAAAACTTAAAAAAAAACAGACACTGTGTCTGTGGTACTCGATACAAAGATTACAATGGTACCTCCTGGTTACATTTAATCTCCTATGGTTTGGAATTACTTTAATCTGCCCATTAATCTTGATTGTTTCCCGGGGGCATTGTAGAACTCAGTATCCATCTCAATCCATCACAGGGAGACAGTGGTTATTTTTAGAGAGGGGAAGCTCCTGGTGCCCTCTCTCTTACACTTCCCACCTGTGTGACCTTCGCCTGGCCACCAGTGACATTGTCATCATTCATGTGGCGTCTGAGGGCGACGACACAACTCTCCATTGTTCAGATAAATAATGATTCACTTGCCAATTCTGGATTGGGACAGTGTACTTTAAATTAAAAGGTGCACAATACAAAATAATATCCACATTGACACCATATACACACACACACACACACACACAGACATGGTGGGGCCTTCTTAGCTAAAGGTCTCCAGAGAAAATCCCAACATGTGATCATATTAATATTGCTCTATTAAACATAAAGGTAAAAATGTTTTATTGAATTAAGTAATTTGCTTGCAACTTTTTTTTAACAGTTTAACCGATCAGTTTAGTATTTTAAGGGTATACATGTTCCTACAGGGATTATACGTGTAAAATGTGTATGAATTCAAATGTATTTGATGCATTTGCTCTTAGCATGTAGGCTAACGTTGCTCCTGTTGTTTTAGAAGGTAAAAAATAAGATGAAACGCGTCACTGCATTGTACAAACAAGTGGAAGATAAGTTATTGTGTAGCAAGCAGCTAATCTGAGAGAAAACCAGCGGAGACGAGCGCACACACACACACATTGAGAAAATGAAGATAATCCGTGGGAATATCGTGTGTCGCATCACTGTTGAGAGGAGCAGCAACAATTCCATCCAACTGCAGTTTAACCGCGAAGCTTTACATAACCGACAATCTACATGATTCGAGTGTGTTTATAAATGTGCTTCCATCTGTAGATTGTAATATAACCTTCCTCTGATAGACGACACACACGCGCACACTACCACGGACCCGGCAGAACGAGATAATCTGCGGCACCACATCTGTAAGTGAACAAGACGGGGGAAACACACGGTGCTGGGACTCACCGCGTCGGTTGGTCGTGTGTCCGCCGGCTTCCGCTCTGCTCTCAACCCGCTGTATTGTTGAGTATCACCGGTACAAACGTGTATTTGTGTTCGCGGCTCTGCTCTGTCTCCGACGAGTGCTCCGCTACGAGTCCGGGCGGAACTAGACGCTGCGCCGCAGACACCGCGGAGGAGCCAATGGGAGGAGGCGCTCCACGCCGAGGACAGGCGGAGGAGGAGGAGCGCGCGTGAGGTGTCACTCCGCGCCGGAATAAAGAAGGTCCCGGAAATCGCAGGACGACTCGCGCACATCCGCTAATCTACCGGGATTATTTAATCTGCTCACACCACCAAAAATACGTTTTCTGATGGTTTTCAATCTTAAACAATACATTACATCGGAAAGCACAATCCCAAGAGTTAATACTAAAATGATTTTGAATTATTTACATATTTTATTTCCTTTCTTATAGAATGTTTTTAAGAATGTATTCAATATACATTTTTGTTTATTTGTTTTATATACACTTTTAAGTACACTGCTGCAACACCAGACTTTCCATTTGGGATCAATAAAGTATGTCTATTCTATTTTATAACAAGATAATTACATTTCTGCTTTGAACTGATTTGGATTAACATTAAGGAAATGTATTTGCTTTTTTTAAACAATACTATATTTGGTTATAATCCTACCCAGACTCTTCAACTCCAGAGATAAACATTGCGGTTTGACTTCCTTGGCCCTGTCACATGATGCGAGCTCAAATTTTGTTTTGGAGATTAAACGATTAGAATTCCCATCAAGTCTCTATGTTCAATCTAATGAACAAAAACATATCACATTAGAGTGCTGCTTTTTTTTTCTTTTTCTCTCTAGTCGTAAAAATAAAATATGTTTTCAGCTGTTGAAGAGTTGGAGGTGACGCACCACAATTGTAAGCTCATAACTTGGATTTATGTGGCCCCTGATTTCAATCCCATTGTGTAAGCGCACACATCAGATGTGAAGAAAACATGTTACATCAAACTCTGAATAATGCAACCTTTGACTTCACTGGTGGTGTTATAACAGCTGGATTAACAGCATGAGGAGGACACAGGGAGACAGAAAAATAATAAAAAATGTGTCCATGGTGAGTAATAACAATGATAGTTTATTTATGTACCAGCAAATCTGTTTGCATTGTTTTGGACATTTTCCCTGCCTCTACACCAGACACTTACAGTACAGTAGCATACAGTATCTGTATTTGGAGAATGTTTTCAATAAAGAAAAGCACATTTTTGAATAACATATTTACAAACAGCCAAAATCCGGTAAATGAACACATGAAACCCGAGGAAAAAAATAATTGTACATGTCTTCTAAGTAGTATTTGTCACGACGGACAGAGCAAAAGATGCAAGGTTAAGAAGAGACGAGCCTTCATTAAAGATTTCGTGATTTACGGGTCAAGTGCCACAGCGACCACAACAACGCAAAGAGAAAACCGAAGGAAGGTTCAAATCTCGGACAAACACAAAGATTAACTGATCAAACAGATACACTGACGAGAGGGACTGCTGGGAAAGAAGAATTACAGTTTAAGACAAAACAGAAAAATCACACTTGTTACTTGTCTCTAAAGCTGAAAATAACAGGTCTTTGATTCCAGACCAAAAATAACTTCACAGTGCGGTAATAAAACAAACTCTGGAGTAGCTCAACAGAACAGAACAAATGTTTCGCGGCGTTACATACCGGATGTCTTCAAGTTACTACCCGTCCACACTGAGAGCAAAAGTCTGAACACGGTATGGCATGACAGGTGACCAAAAACTGAACTTTGGGACGAGTTTAATGCAAAAAAAACAGTGACCATTTGTGTTCCGAAAAAAAAAAAAAAATTCTAACCAACTATTGCAAAGAGTCCGTGTAGGTTCTTTCAGGAACTCGATTGCAATTTTTGAATATATATACATATATATATGTATATATATACATATATACATATATATATATATATATATATATATATAAAGCTTCTGCATGTAAAGCACTGTGTACTGAAAAAGACAGGTCGACCCTTAGCAGTAGCTCAGACGAAAGGCATTCAGAAGGTTTAAGTTTGCATGGGAACCATAGAAGTTTTGTGTGGTCCTCAGGATTTTCTCCTGTATTTACGAGGTTACTGTTTGTGTTAAATCCTGATTTAAAGATGCCAACTTTTCCCCGCCATACGCGTTCCCACAGAAACATTCATGCGACACCCGGGCACGCTGCAGCATCAGATTTCCACCACAGAAAGGTTATAGAGGGGAGAAACAGCAGCAGAGATTGGGTCAGAGAGACAGTGGTGATACATCTAAGCCTTTGCACTCCCATTAACATCGTGTCCGTGTCTGCAGGCGAGGGTCTGCATCCGCCGCATCGTTCGACCCTGCATGCCGTGCTGTGGAGACCCCAGGCTCGTGCTGCTGCTATCTGGCGCCCTCATGTGGAGCTGAACAGGGTGAGCTGCTGCACCATGTCCAGCTGTGTCAGTAGCCGCTTGATGCGGTGCTTGAGCTGAGGCAGGCGGGCCAGCGGCTCCGGAGGCTCCAGCTCTCCGGTGTAGTCCAGCCAGCTCTCCAGCACTGAGGAGGAGCAGAAGGGAGGAGAAGCAGGAATAAAAAAAGGGAGGGGAGAAGAAAAATGCAGTTAGAATAATTATCCGTTTCTCTTTAGGCAAAAGCTTTAAAAGGGAAAAAAAAGAAAACCTTTTAGAAGCCTTTTCAATTTCCCCGCTGACAGGTGTTGTGAGTAACCGTCATAATAATTAAGGCAGAAAAGTAATCCTCGCCAAATAAACGGATGGAAAGCATTCACACTCCATTTGTAATAGACCAGTGTCTTCAGATATTTAGTGGCATGCTTCCATACTCATTGTAAACCCAACTTCATCTTTCAAATGAATCATCTAATCTCATTTAAAATCATCCTTTGGGCAAAATGCCACGCCCGCGCTGAGGACACAAAGCCAGTAACCGCCCGCCACAGCCCTTACCATCCAGCTCCCTCTCGATGAAGTCCATCCTGTGCGAGACCTCATCCTGGACCGCGTCGATGTGATCCAGCAGATTGATCTGCCACTGTTGATGCTGTTTGCAGTTATTTGCCGCCTCTCCAGGATCCCTGCAGACCTCCTCCTTGGCCTCGGCCTGCGACCATGAGCTGCCCAACGAGGCCTAGAAAGGTCCGGGTGAAATACACGTTAATATTCAATCGACGAGGTTTCTAATGAAATCTCTGCAAAAACAATGCATGCAGGACAAAGAACATTGTGTTAAAAAAACGCTTTGATCCGTTTGATTCATTCAAGAGCTGTTCTGCAACTCGTGTAGGATTTTTTTTCTCTGCCATCTTCACCATAGCAACTGAGGTCATGGATAATATCAATTTTTTTATTTATTTATTGCTATCCGACTGACCAAACAGATTGAATGAGATTTCATATTTTCCCGTTTCACGACTCTATGGTGACTATATCAGATGCACCGGAGACATCGTCTTCTGCCCGAGGAACAAATCCAAACCTTGGTACTGCTTCCTGTGGATTTGGGCTTGTCCGTCTCCAGCAGGCTTCCGTAGCGCTGCTCCCGCTCCAGCAGCTCCTCGGTGCTCCTCATGCTGTCCTCCAGCTCCGAGCCCTGCCGGGTCTCCACCACCAGCCTCTGCTCCACCGCCGGGTAGTACGCCCGCGGCTTCTGGTAGCAGTGTTCGCTGGTAATGTACGAGTCTTGGAAGGACGGGAAGGGGAAGGTGGAGGAGGAGTAGGACGAGGCGGAGGAGGTGGCGGCAGCGGCGGCGGCGGCCGTGGCGGCCCGGCTCAGCTTCTCCAAAGCGTTGGACATTAAAATCTCCCCTCGGCTCATGTCCTCGTCGGGAGTCGCGGGGGACGGAGCGGCGTCGGTGCCCCGGCACGAGTCGGCGCCGGCCCACGACCTCTCCAAATGCTTCCACGGCTGCCTCCACAGCTGCAGGTCAGGGTGGGTGTTGCTCCTAAGAGGGAGGAGGACAGGTTGGACCGCAGGGTTAACACAAACCGAGAAACAAAAGCAAAAAATCTAAAAATCGAATTCCACCCTCTGTACTTACTGCAAGACGTTCATCTTGAGCTGCAGTCCGTTGAGGATCTCCACCACGTGGTGCACGTCTCCCAGCAGCTGGTGGGTGGTGGTGATCTTCTTTGCGTTTTGGTGAGAGTAGTTCTCCTCCAGGAAGGAGAGGCCATGCATGTGACCGTTGCTCAACCACTCGCGATCATACCAGTAGCGCAGACTCTGCCTTTGACCTGGGAGAGGTCAAGAAATGAATAGAACATGGATAACATTTTCAATAATTGCAATTATAAAGCATTTCATTGCCACATCTACAGCGGACAGACATGTAAGGCCTCTGGAAGCCTGCGATATTTAACACTATGATCTAACCGACGCTGAGTTGCGTGCAGAAACACTACAGATGACACATTTTGTTCACCCCCCCCCCCTTTTTTTGTGTGGCTAAAATTAAAAACACAAAAGGCCAGCCGACGTTAGAACGGTCTGTAATTTCACTTCTGGTATTTTCTCTGTAGAAAACTGGAAGTATATTCTTTAGCACACCAAACCAAGACGACACTTTGACACAATGGAACATCAAATAAAGGGAAATGTGAACCATCCACTAGTGTAATATGTAATACAATTCATGAACTATATAGAATTTGAAAAGAAATCACTGTTACCCCGTGACATTTGTCTTAGGGGACTACTTTGGCAAACCAAACAGGAAGATGTTGTTCCTTCACCTGGTGGGTCTCTGCAGATGTAGCAGGTGTATCTGTCTGGAACGTTTTCTTCCAGCAGCCCCATGCAGGTGCCGTGCTGCCAACACAAACAATCTTCACACTGAGGGAGGAGAAAGCAATCATGTTACACCCGAGCACCACCCAGAGAAAGACAGAAAAAAAAAAGAAAAAAAGTTTGCATCGCACAAACTATAAGCGGCAACACGCCACACCTGGATCATGAAGTCATTCTCCTCCTCCACCTCACAGATACAGCGCACGATCTCCTGGTCACTGGTGTCGGCAGCTCCGGAGTCCACACTCAGCGGAGGAGTGGTGACGTCCACGTCTACGCCGAAGTCTTCGTCGCTCCAGCCGCAGCTGTCCGTGGACCAGTCGCTGAGGCTGTCCTCGTCTACAGCACCGGGGACAAACACACCTATTGGCTTTCCAAGGCAGTGACCCGCCCGGATGCATCATTTCCTCCGGCGATTTAGTCGTGTTTGAATTCAATTTGCAGCTCGAATTCACGTTGGTTCCACTCTACAAAAGCTGTTGCATTATGGGAGGTTCGATGCATATTTGCGGATTACACGATGAAGCAAGCCATAGCAGCGAAGAACGGCGCAGGATTCAATCCACCGAGCGTCCCTAATACACGTTCCCGGGTCTGTGACAGCTGCACGTTTAATTCTGCAGGTCACAGCGTGTGAGGAAATCAGACGCATGGTGGATAGAATCCAATGAAAACAGATGAACGCAGGGGAGATGAAGCAACGTACGATCACACACTCAAACCAGCGCACACACGCGCGCGCACACACACACACAATCCAAAGAGATACCCACCATCCACATGTATCTGCTTTGAGTAGCTGTGTCCAGGCCTGCTGGGGTAGGCCTCGGGCTTGTGATTGTGTGAGTGGGGGGGTTTGATTGGCAAATTCAATTTGGACGGAAGACCCAATATTGAGATGTCAATATTCTCCTCACTACCTGTGTAGTCTGTTAATACAGGGAAGGGGTGGGGGGTGGGGGGGGAAGCAGATGTAAAAACAAAAAAAATGTCAACTTTGAAAATGCTAAACAAACACCCATCAGGAGGTGCAAAACAGTATGGTCACAAGAAAAGTCAAGGACAAGCAATTTGATCCAATCCGTGTTGCCCTTCTTTGGGCCTTTGAAGGTGTGAAATGACCAATCACAGCAAGACGCGTGTCCATGCCCAAAAAACACGTGTGCGAACTTCTCTGAGGCAGGAGAGCAAAATGTGTTTCATTTGTGTTTGGGTTAGTCACCGTCGGTGTCACGAGCTTCTCCGCATACCGTCGCACACAGGAGTTAAATGTTTGATTCGCGGCGGTAAACGAAATGAGTTGCCGCACTTTTTGGGTCGGGCTCAATGACAGATGTAACGCGTCTCCCACACACAGAGGCTCAGCCACCACACCAAGGAGGAGTGAAGACAGTAATTCATGCAAATGCAGGATCGCCATTTCCACAAGGTCACGGTGGAGTGCGCACATGCAGAGCAGCAGAGGGAGGCGCGGACGCCCCAAAGAAGCCAGGGTGCCCCTTCCTTACCGGACTTGCCCTTCTTTTTCTTCTTCCTCTTCTTCAGCTTTATGCGGAGGAAGTCCTTCTGTTTGGGCTTCTCTCTCAGTTTATCTTTTACGGAACCTGAGGACATTCAAGGGGCAAGATATAAGCACAGCTTACACTACAGGTTACTGTACTACAAGCAGAGTGATGTTGTGAGAAGGGAACAGGTGGGACACACACACACACACACACACAATGAAAACCCTTTGACACTGACCGACGTCGAAGCCGCTCTTGTCCGAGTCCTTGTCCTGCTGCTGGCAGCCGTTCCTGTCCAGCTGGTTCTCCTTGCTCTTCTCCCTCAGCAGAGCCCTGTGCTGATGGCCCGGGGTGCTGACGGACGGAGGGGCCGACGTACGCCGGCCCCCCGTCTTCACCTCGCCACGGGGGGCCATGGCACCTCCAACAGAGTCTGAGGGGACAAATACAAGTCTCGCACCTTAATATTTACACATGGCTGGAAGTGATGGATAGAAGCAACGAGAGTTGTTTGCAAAGCTCCAACAAACCAAAAACAGTGAAAAATGATTCTATAATAAGACTCCGCCTTTCTGGTTGAATTATTGTACGACAGCCACTTGGAAATAAGACTCTACCCACTTTTATTTCAATTGGGAGAAAAGCAAAAGCGGAGGAGAACTCACGGATGGAGGCGGAGATGGTGCGCCTCCTCTTCGGGCCCTCCAGCCCGGTGGCGGTGGTCTGCTTCTCGGAGGCGCGGGTCTGGACGCGCTCCTCCTCCAGAGGCTGCTCCTCGCCGTGGTAATATTTCATATGGTAGTGCAGCAGCTTGGCCTTACGGAATGACTTGGTGCAGCCGGGGGCGCTGCACTTGAACGGGTTGTGGTCCAGGTTGATGGACAGGACGGGAGGAGGCTGGTTTTTGATGACTCTGTACACTGAGACGGAATAAATGGCAATAAATAAAATGCGTCGCGGAAGAATCGGGGGGGGATCGGACGGAATGCACTCACGTGGTTCTCTGCTGAATCTGTTGGGGTTGTGGAAACCTTGCCTCCTGACCGCTACCCAACATAAAGAAACCACGTATTTAGATGATTATACGACGTGAGGTACTGAATTCAGTTCATTCATGAACACTTACGTTTCACGGGCTGGGGCGGTGGCACGTCCACCGCAGGCTGAGAGCTCTCTGACTGGATGTTTGGTTTCGGCTCCCCATCTCCATTTGTCTCGGCGGTCGTCATGGCGACCGCCGCCTCCGCCGACGTCTGAGCGGGCGAGTCCGCGTATGGCTTGGGTGACTCTGTGTATGGCTTTGTTCCTCTCCGTTCCGTGTCCCGCGGCTCCTCCTTCACGCCTCCGTTCACGCGACACCCGTCACCATCCTCCTGTTTGTCGTCTTCCTCCTCCACCTTCACTCCGTTTGTGAGCCCCGCCCCCTTTCCCGCCGCCCTGGAGCACGTGATCCCATCCGCGAGCTCGGATATTTCCTCTTCCTGTTTGATAACGGGCGCAGCCTCTACCTCGCCGTTTGTGTTCTTGTTCTTGTCGTTCGCCATCCCCTCTTCGTGCTCCTCATCCTCACTGTTGGTGTCGTCCTCTTGGTCCGACGTGCTTCGCCTGGCTCGTTTGTTTTTGGGACCTCCGTTCTCCAGGGGCCTCCTCTCTCTGCGGTTGGGGGCCCTCCTCACCATGTTCCTTTCGGAGGACCGAGACTTCCCGCTAGCAGCGCTGCCTCTCTGTTAGTCAGCGGGACAAAGAGGAAGTTGAGGAAAAAACAAACAAAAGAGTAGAAAAAAAAATGCTTGTTACAAAGGACAAAATAAGTCTTCAACAATTATTAGGAATATATACGATGACTTACCTTTTTAATAAAAGGCTTCACATGTATCTCCTTTACTGTCTGGATGACGCCATCATAGAACTTCACAGTGTAGGATGCTGATTGGGAGAAAGAAGAACAAAGTTTGGTTGCTGGTCAGAGGGCTGCTTACAGAAATGCAATGGATATGCTTTAATTGTTCCAAAGGAGCTATTCCCATATTAAGACTTATTGTCATATACTATTTAATGTTTTATATAAAATACAGTATATACTGTTTTTATTATCTATTAAGAATACAAGTCATTAATACCCACCATCTTTGTTGACCGAAATGACCTTAGCGGGGTAGAAACGGCAGTCGGACCAGCTGGCCAGGACCTTGTCATTCACATGGAACCCCTGGGGGGAGGACAGAGGCATTCTGTCATTCTGAAGACATATTTGTCAAAATGTTAGGAGAGCTGGAGCTGCTCAAAGCTCACAAAAGTACAATTGAAACCAATTTGACTGAGAAATAATGTGCACCCATTAGGTTCATAAAGTTCCTATTTGTGTGGAGTGGATAGAGATAAAGAGGAGCAGAGGAACACGATCCTGCTCTAAACGCAGGTGCAACACAAATGAATGAAGCATCAACAATGGATTTGGCTTACAGCTACGGGAGCGTCGTCCTGCTGGCGCTTCTTCCTCCGCTGGACCCTCTCCACGGGTCTCAGGTAGGGACTGGTCCAGTCAAACCACTCGTCGTAGCGGTGGCTCCACTGGCGGTAATGGATTAGAACTTTCTCATCCTCATAGTCGATCTTCTCGATGTTGGCAGCGTACCTAGAGGAAAATGCAGCAATGCCCGATCAGGAGTGAGAGAGAAGGGTATCTCGACAAGGTGGAGAATCTTAAAGCCCTAAAAACATGCTCAAAAATGAGGGCATAGGACGTATATGTATTCTACAACAAAAGATCAGACAGGAGGAAGGAGTCGGGACACATTTTAATTTAAACCAGGAGCTTACGGCTGGTTAGAGAGCACAGTTCAAAACAACCACTTCTCGTAAACTCGTTGAACATTGACCGGTTTTATTCACACGTGCTCAGTCGGACAAAACAAGGACTTTGTACAACCGGGCTGGCAAGGTTGTGTCTACTGAATGTCCAGTCACTGTGTGTGTGTGTTTCTATAAAAGAACGTGAGGTAATGTAATGATTACTGGGATATTAATAAACTAGTGTTTTCACTTTTTAAGTACGCAGTAGATTTAGGGTTGAGTACTCTACATAACAAAGCTTCTCGCATTGTGTTGCATGGGGACAATGTCACAAAGTATTTTAGCCTAAAAAATGAACATCTTTGCTTGCGTTTCGGAGCCAAAATGATATCAAAAATTCTTATTAATAGTCATTCATTATTAATCCAGGTCAAAGGCTGTTGTGCTGGCTACTTGAGAACACACACACACGCACACCACCAGCTGTTGTTTACTGTCAGAAGAGCAGTGATGCAATAAATGGTCCGAGTGCCCACCCCCCCTCCCTCATTGCTGTCTTCATAATTTCATGTTTAAGGATAACACAAGAGATGGACTAACCCAGGGCCCAGAGAGGAAAGCGTGGTGACAGTGTAGGTGAGAGAGTGAACAGTGACATGGATGGAGAGAAATGAGTGAGGCCATGACTCACCAGTTTTTGAGGCTGTCTCTGGCCTCGAGCTGAGCTCCCACCTCAAATGTTATCCCTCTTCTGTTAGGGGGCGTCTTACTCATACTGCCCACATCAAGGCTGCCTTCCTGCATGCACACACACGCACGCACACACACACGTACGCGCGCGCACACACACACACACACACACACACACACACACACATGTTAACACCAATCAAAACTACATCTACCTGACCTTGGGTTCATTACTACAAAACAGATTGTGTCTGACCAAAAATAAAACACACATGACTATACTTTACACAGTCAGCTCTGCGTCACCCAGGTCATCGCTAACAATTATTTTGTGTAGATGGAGGTAAATCACAGGTTTGCACCTGGAGTGGCAATTTTGGGGTTATAGCACAATAACACAGTCCAGGCTGCTTAGGTGTAAACACACACACACACACACACACACAAACTACAGATTACACATGTCGTAAAACATGATGCAACCGTGGTCATCCAGGGAAATCTGGTGAATTAAGGTGAGCCATGCCCCTCAAATGGTGGTGAAATGTGTAACTAGCATCAGATGTTCAGTGATCTAAGAGCAACTTCGTGTAGCTTCCTATGAGGGTCCTGAGCAAAAAACGTTTTTTAAAAGAGTAATATTTAATTTCGAGATTCCCAATCAATAACACGAAATGAAAGACGGTTTATGAATTACTTGTATTTCCCTTCCCTCCATAAGCACCCATCAGGTCAAAAACATGAAACCAATTATGCACCAAGCTAAGTTGACAGATAAACAGCATTTATGTCTTTAAAATTGTGTCCTTGTCTATGTGTTCACATCAAACTGCGGATGTTCTGCCACTCCGCTCTTTGTGGAGGAGGATCCTCTTATTGTCCTACAAAGCAGCAGCATTAGCAGCTTCCGGAGAGCTTCACACATACAAAACACAAAGCAGCGTCTTATATTTAAGGATACAAAAACCAAATTCACACTTCCAACAATCAAGTCATACGCATGTTTTTTTTTTCTTTTCTTCCGCACGTTGATCGTGGTGGAGTAATCGGCTTTAAGCACAACCTACACACCGGATATCGGCCACGCTATGCGGCCCACGTGTTCTCTGCCCAGCCGATCTCACAGAGACACAATGGACCCACTTATAATAATACATTCGCTGCAGGGAGATATCGACCATTGCAGCCAAGGAGCACAATATCGTAATCAACAAAAAACGCGAGATTAAGAATATAACCTGGTGTTTCGGTGGCCTGCGCAGGGAACCAAACGCACGCAAGGGAGCACACCGGGAGTTGTGACGGTGCTACATCACTCGGGAGACGGGTGGGGAGACTGTAACGTACGGCGATATTCGAAGACACGTTTTCTCATGTTGGATTAAATCATATTTAGGCGTGTTTATTAGAATAAACAGAGAAATGGCACCCCACGCCCTATCGGTTGTTTCAAGCGCACAGTGTGACGTATTTCAGTTCACACACAACCATTGTTGTGTAGCAGAAAACACACGTTTCCTCGTGCTCGTCTATTGTTACACACTTCTACCGCCACTGACACTTCATTGTCCGGGATTTTATAAGCAGTGGGCGTTGCGCGGAAAATAACCGCCTCAGTCGTCACCCACATTCGCTGACACGATTGGCTGAGAGGCTCTGGAGCGGGCGGGAGGCTGGCTTGTGATAGGCCCGGGCGGCTGTCAGTCACAGGGCTCGTCGGGGCCTCGCGCTGGGCCTACTTGATACGCTGTGATCGGTGGGAGCGCGCGGCGTGGAGAGCAACAAAGTTCCTCAACTGACAAAGCACGGAGCCATTTCACAGGCCCACAGTGACACAGCACGGAAACACGCCGGCCCCAAAACGCACGCGCACTCAAAAAAACGACTCATGAGCGGGGGCCTCCCGCCGTTAGCGACTCCGTGCTGTTTGTTTTGAAGTGAGAAAGCCGACATGCGGCAGTGGTGGCGGCGTCGCTCCATCAGCGCGGCCGGTGCACCCCGCTCCCCGGGCCTGCTCCTCGGTGTTTACCGGGGATTACAGACTCTGGCGGATCGAGGTACCTACCTGTTCTCCAGTCGCTCTCCGTCCAGCTGGGTGTGAGACGCGTGGTCGAGTCCCGTCCGGGTGCAGGCGCCGCCGCCTCCGTGTGTCTCCTCCGGATCACGCAGTTGAAATTTCTCCCTGTCGCTCACCACCGGCGCGGGCAGTGTGGCGCTGCACCGCGCATGCGCGCTCAGCGGCCCTCCTGTATTCCGATTAGACTCTAATCTCTCTCTCTCTCTCTCTTTCTCTCTCTCGAAACCATTTTTTATATCTATACCAATATATCTAAGGTAATATTTTGAATATTTAATCTTATGGCAGAAACCTTTCAATATTTAAAGCAATTTTAATAATTACATATTTTTTACGTTTACAATTGAACAATTGTAGAATTTAAAACATTAATAAAAATGAGCATGCATCCCCTAGCAGATTTAATCTTTCAGCTGAAACAACGGTCTCAGACTTTTAATCACTATAATATGGCTTTGTTAACAATCGTAGAAGAGGCCAAGTGACACAATTATCTAGGAATTTGTGAAAAATATGTATAATGATTTTAAACACCTGCATGCACCTCACAAGTGACAGGGGACCTTATCTATAAGAAAATGTCATTTCTGCCATGACCCTTACTGTTCCCTGACATAAATGTACAATCAACATTACTGAGAATCTGTCGTAGGCCTCCAAAGGGCAGAGCATGTGGCTCCTCTTCTTCATTCTGGTTTTCAAAAGCCAGCATATTTAAGGATGCATTAGCGCCACCCTTTACTTTTAGCCCTCCATTATTTTATTGTGCTCTATTTTCCATCTTGTCTTCCAGACATCTCTACATCTGTTGCATCCTTTCATCGTCACCCCATCTGTGGTTTGTTGGGCTCGCAATTCCCCCCCCCCCCTGCTGCTTACACACCTGCCATTCATCAACTCATCATGGTATAATATAGCTCTGGCTCTTCGTCTGCCTTCTGTCTCATCTTTGCTTCAGCCAATTTCCTATCCACACTTATCTGCTGCTTAGATCTGTGTATAATGTTTTGACTTTTGTGTTGAACAAACAGATTTTCCTTTGTGCTCCAGCGTCCTCCCCTCCTCACATCCCCTTCGTCTCAAGTGAGTATTTGCTCTTCATTCAGGTATGAAAACACTATCCTCTAGGTAACAACTGTCAGCTGAATCTAACGATTATCTAAAATAAACACTGTATCGTCAACACAGAACTAACCTGAACATTAAGAAACCACAGAAATAAAGTAGCTACAACAAGGATTTAAAAAACAGCATCTGTGTCTTTAGATTTCGATCACACATAATCTGAGTATAAAAAGCTCAGTGTGATCCAAAACAGCGTTTGACAGTCAAAACTGACCTTCTTGTAAAGTACAGCGAGTGTCCACAAAAAGTTGAACTAAACCTTGACAGCCAAGGTTAAAGAAAAACAACATTTTCACACAATGTCTAAACATTTCCGTGTGGTGGGACTGACTCATTTAACAACACACAAGCTCAGGTTCACGCAGCATGAATGACATTTTTTGAGTGAGTTACTATTACGTCTTCCAGTTTTGCGGCGTCTCCTGAAACTGTTGTGACTGTTGCACCAGCACTCCTGGGAATGTTATGGCTGATTCAATGTGTCAGCCCAAGTGGCAAAAACCTGAGGCCAGAGGTCCTGATTCTCTGAGCTGCTTGCTCACCGGTGACAGATGAAGCATGCGGCACTTTAGCTCAGTGTGCACTGGACGGGGAGCAGCTTGTATCTGTTTGCGTTTCACCTGAGGCAGAAATAAAATAATGACTTTCATATTTTTTTTTAACGTACACAGTCTTAAAAGCGTTGGTAATGTTGTCTGTCTGAAGCAGGGGTGGGCAAGGGGTGGCCCGCGGGCCACATATGGCCCCTGCCCCTTCACTTTGTGCGATCCCTGAGTCCATTAACAAAAATCCAATCATTTTTGGTTTCACAGTGGTCAACGAGTAAGAAATTGGAATAATAAACTTTCATTGCCTGTATATTTTTTTGTTATTTCCATTAAATGAGTTGCTGGTGTTGGCCAATTCAGTGATGGGGTTATAGTGTCCTACTAGGGGAAGTGCATGGTCACAATGTGACCCTCCCTGTCATCGTCAAGTTGCCCATCCCTGGTCGAAAGCCAACACTGGAGGCTTTTAAACAAAAATTATCGAACATTATTGAAAATCCCTTAAAGGGCCTTTCGGATAAATATCATGTTAGAGTTGCTCACATCAGCCTTTTGTTAGAGCCACAGCTATTTAGATGGACCTTGTAGACGCAGTTTCCTGTTTGAGGTCTTTGTCACATTTCGTCCTTCCTCTCATTTCCTGTCCAACCTCAACCGTCCACTATCAAAGCAAAGCACACAAAGGAAAGAAAACACACAGGATCCCGTGTGCAACTGCACAAACCTTTATTTATGGACAGCCATTCCATATTTTAAGGAAAAGGTATGCAAACACACATATACATACATGGAAAGTGGTCTGAGTCTGTCCTGTGTTCAAAAGGCAGGCGGTTACAGCAGAGGAATTAACAGTTAATTACAAAAAAAAAAAATGCTTTTGTTTTATTTGCTTTTTACGGCAACATTTAACTTCACCCTTAGCCTGGATCACTAGAATACACCTCAGGAGAGTTAATACTATTTACAATTGCAATTTATTTACATCAGCAAAGCCTGAGAAGGGACACGAAGAGTTAAATCTACATTCTCCTAGTGCTTTATGATAGGTTAATGATACACACCATTCTGAGTACAGGAGGGGTTGGGGCGGTTGAATCAAATGCTCAGTGTGTGTGTGAGGGAAGCCATGAACAGTTATCACATCCAACACCCGTTTCATCATGGGACCTGAGCCGAAAATACATACAGACAAAAAAACACAACTTTTTTTCTTCTTCTTTCCTAATAGATGAAAGAGTATACCCGGTTGAATAACCAGCCTTGCTCTGACAAAGTCCAATTACAACACTGAGTTTTCAGAGTCGGAAAAATCAAAGCACTTTCAAAATGATTTGCTTAGGAAATTGGAACCATCCGCTGCAGAGGCCTTTCCGCACGTCCCGCCAGTTTGTGCTTTGAAAGGAAGACTCCGTGTACTCTTTTTCAAAACGGTGGCGGCGACGCAGCCGCTGGTGTCTCGTAAAATGAAATACAAAGAGGCCAGCTATCAGTACGACTACTCAAAACAGCACAGGCAAGCTTATTAATAGGACACCACTACAAGGGTTCTTTTACTTTTCCATATTTTCAGTTAAAAATAAAAGAAGGCCGTGTCCCTCGTTCGCACCCACACACACACACAAATGTAAATACTGGAAGACTCACTTTACACAGCCTTGTTCTCCGACTGGTAACGCAACCCAGTATGTACGAAACAAAAGAGTAAGTCAGTTTTCACATGCAGCAGTTAGAAAACATTAAAGTGAACCACTTTAACACCGCTGTGGATCTTAGCAGACAAGAAGAGTTGTGCGTCGTCTCAGTGGTCCAAAGTCCAGGCTGTTGCAAGAGGTGTAATGTCTCACCCACAGAGTTTCCAGTGTGATCTGAACAGTGTTGTGTGCCTGATTGTAAATGTGTAACCGGAGATGCCGTGGCTCACGGTGACTACACCACCCCTTCCACGAAGCTGGTGTCCAGGTGCACGATGAGCATCCTGAGGAAGGACATCTCCTTGCGCGTGTTCTCGAAGATGATGCGCGGGTCGTCCGATTGGCAGCGCAGGCAGTTGGGCGCCATCACCATGGCCAGGTTGTTCACGTCCATCTTGGTTATGGCCACGTTGGATGGCTGAGCAAAGACCTAGAGATGATCAGGATGGAGAGAGAGAGAGAGGCCAGTGAGCAAGGCTCAGTGTGTGGGTCTATACACTGGACTCATGCACGAGTCCAATTCACTTAGTTAAAAACGCCAAATTATTAATGTATTTAAATGTTCTAATAAATTTCACAAATTTCACACACAAGACCGTGTATCTGTCATTTTTCATAAATATATATATTTTAAATCATATACAGAATGCTTTTAATAATCAAGAAAAACTACAAAATAATGCCTTTAAAAATGTGCATGCATTATAGAAACATTGAGGTGGATTTGCATTTGAAGTGGTGCTTTTGATTGCTATTGTCTTTATATATTTTAGCTGGTGATAATCAGCTTATTTTCAGGGCTGAACACAGTTTATTGACTGTTGAGGTAGAATGGGAATCACGGTTATGGTAGGGTAATTTAGTTGAGTGGACTACAAACATGGCGGTCATTACCTGCAGGAAGTGGATGAAGTAGCACAGCACCAGCCTGTTCAGCTCAGGCAGGGACTGAACCACAGCGATGGCCGCCACCGGGTCGTCACAGTTACCGACGCACTGCAGGTAGAAGTTCATGGGGATGAGCGGCTCCTCCAGCTCCCGATACCACAGCTTCATCAGCGAGGCTGAACCACGTGAACACATGATTTAATATACATGTTCAAACCGCATACGTGTACACACACACACACACACGTCACGTCTCTCACCGGGGACGTTGGGGTCAGAGAGATTCTCTGGGATCCTCCACTGGTCCACTTGGAGCTTCAGTGCGTTCACTTCATCGATGTCTCCAGGAACTCTGCGAAAAAAAAAAAAGATGAGTGACACTCGGAGGCCACAAGAGGGAGCTCTAACACCACCGTCACACACCCCCGGTGCCCTGTGGCAAATCCATTTACACACGCACACCCAATTGGCTTCAAATGTGGCTCGGTGGCCGGGAGCGCTCTGTTCTTTGTTTGCAGTACCTCCGTGGAACAAAACAAAACCAGAAGAGGCACAATGGACCCAAACAGCACAGCGTTCAGTGAACTCCCCAATGCCCCCATGCAGTGTTTTGAAGGGTGATCGGCGTGCACCAGTGCTACTAGAGTTCTCTCTAAACAAGTCAAGATGTCAGGGAATTCAATTTGCTGCAGACAAACCCAACGCAAACACAGAGTTTGCTGGAACATGCTTGTGAGCTTAGGCTGAAACGTAAACGCCTATTATCAAGTATCAAATTAAACGACGGTGCGAAGCAGGGATGTGTTTGTTGTCTAATGTCTCTCTTCGGGACACAGGGAGGGCCTACTTTGGAAATTAGGGGGTGCAGGAGACCACACACACACACACACTTGTTTATAGACACTATTCATACAATACAGCACACACATATCCCCCTGTAATCCCACACTGCTCAAGCCGGGACATGTGCTGGGCTGCGTCGGGGGGCCCTCTCACCTGAAGATGCCCTCGGTCTGAGCTCCGCCCAGAGCCAGGACGTACTGGGAGAGCTGGACCTGCACCCAGGGCAGCTTCCTGTCGGGGAAGAGCTCGCTCTGCCTCTCCATCACCTCCTCCAGAGAGCTGCCGAACAGCGAGGGCGTGATGATGGCGCGCCGACTGTGGTCCACCTCCTCCAGCGTGGGCTTACGCAGACCCTGGAAGTGAGCAGAGGGGAGGGTTCAGATTTACCACCTGGGTACGTCACGGACCCCGATACTAATCGTGGCTGCAGCTGCTCTGGGTCTGTGTTTATGTCTGTGACTGTGTCCGTGGGCCTGTAATTATGTCTCTCTCTCTGCGACAGTATCTGGGATGAGTCAGAGGTGAATCAACTTTCACAGGGATGCCTCCTATTTTTTTGTGCGCGTGTTTTTTTTTTCTTTCTTTCAAAGCATGAAAATACTCAATGAAACAATGAAAACTAAAATACTAAAGTATATTTTTCCCTTTATTTCTTCCAGCTTACCTTTTTGCCGCCAGTGATGGCCACCTTCTGCAGCTTCCGATGGCAGAACTTGGCGTAGGTGCTGATGGGCAGGCCTGTAGGGCGACAGAGGGGGAAGAATTTAGGACCCGGGAACAATGAAACCCAACTCCATGAGAATTTTTATTTTAAGATCCTCAGTAAAAGCCCCTTAAGCATCCGGCATTACCAAAGACACATAACAATAAATTATTTTCCCACAAACAGGACGAGCAGTGTTGTGTTTTTTTGTTTCACCCCCACATCTGTCAAACAGAGTGTGAGAGACAGGCAAAGGTTATTAGGGAGACATGTTGACGCTGCATTTCTGGCATATGGGGATTAGAACAGGGCCGACTCCTCTGTCAGGGCGGGGAAGATTTACTGCTGCTGAACAAAAGCTTCAGAGACAGAGATCCGGCCCACACGGCCCACCGCTCAGGTGATTCATCAGTGCACACACACACAGACACACACAAAGGTCTCCAGAGAAAATGAGAAAAGGCAGAGACTGCGTGTCTGCTACCTGCCCCAGGTAGCTACCGCTGGACCAAGATCTGTGTCAGAAGTGAAATGCAGAAAAAAAATAAGAAAAAAGAAAAAAAAGAAAAGAGGCTGGTCCAACAGACTCTGGGAGCAGAAGGACCCGATTTGTCCTGGAAAAAGTCCACAAGAAGCATTTCTGGTGCTAAGAAACCTTGACTGTGTGAGCTCATAGAAATAAAATGTATTTCTGGATCACAACAAACACAAAGCTCTCTCGTGGGGACTATTCCCCTTCCCAGAATCCCCAGCGACACGTGGATTGTCAGAATAAAAGTTTCAGAAAGTCAAATAAGTACTTTCCAGTATCAACCCCAGAGTCAAATCCCCTGCAGATTTATAGGAAACAGGTGAGTCACATGCACGCTCACCACCTCTGCTAAACGAACCCAGTTTGACTATAATTATGTCTAATTAGAGAGATCATTCCAGCAATTCACCCTTGATCTTAGCAAAGAGGGCTGTTTTTTTTTTCACCCAGAGTTCCCAACATTGAGGTTCTCACTCACTGGGAGAGAAAAAGCAAGAGTGCAGTGGCCCTTAATGTACAGGACGAAAAAGACATCAACACGAGCGGTGGTCTATAGATACACATCAAGTCTGATGATGTCAGAACAACCAAAGCCCAGGAGAAATACGAGCTAAATACAAGTGTACTGCATTAACACCTGTCCACACACGGGCTGCAGATAAAAACAGCCAGAATACGAGAGGATTGTTTGCGAGATGCGTGCACACACACACACACACAGAGGCTGAAAATAAGCGGACCACAGGCCCAGAGGTCAGCTTCTGAGGCCCTGCCAGCTCCTGACAACAGGCCTACAGTTCTTCACCACGTGACTCTCACTCTGGTCAGACTCAATGTAGAGCCGCCGTCACTATGCTTTGTGCACATGAACCTTTTTTTTTTTTTCTCTCCCTCGTAGTTGGCTTTGATCGTGATTCCTCCCTCTGTAGGACCTTCAGAGTTAGTCAGAGTCGCTCTGTGACCTCTTGGTCAGCTGGGGCTTTTTCCAGCATGAAGCACTTTAGTGTGAGTCACTGTGGAATGAACGGGGTTCCTCTGCGGTGACATCATCATCATCATCATCACTGGGCCAGTGGGTGTGATCTGCTCTAACGAAGGCACGTGCCGATGAGTAGGTTATACTTTATATATATATAAAAGAAAACAAAAAAAACATGCGAGTCACCGCAGAGAGACCACTGGGATGACTCACAGTGGGCTCCGTTGTGGGCCCTCTGAAATTCTCATCCCACATATATGTGTTTTTCAGCTGGACTCTCTGTGAAATTCATTCATGGTGCCTGCAGACCTCAGCACATTCTGCACAGTGACGAATCTTTCCATCCCACTCCCAGAGGTCGCTCCACAGGGAGCCATATGTTTGATTTGTAATGGCTTGCATTGCTTACAGGCTCCAGACAGCTACTGAGAAGAGCATATTGGAGAGCCCCCCCCATCCCCCCTGCCTTCATGCTCTGTCAAACAGATGAGCTCATACAGATGGGATATGAAGAGGATTCCCATGTTCTTACAGTAATGTTTTGGAGCGGCGCGACAAGTATTTTCCAAATGAACAAATTAGGCTTACCCTCTTCCTCGTCCGAGTTCTGTTTTCGCTTCTTTCTGGACTTTGAATTCTTCTTCAGCTTTAGTTCCTGCTGCTCCAATATGAACAGGGTCACTGGGAAATAGAGAGAGAGAGAGAGAGAGAGAGAGAGGGGGAAAAAAGCTCAAAGGTCAAATTTCCGATGGTCTGTTAGATAAACACAAAAAGCAATTCAGTTCTTTCTAACCGGATCATACTGGACTAAATGAAATTGTAATTCCACGGGATAATAGAAAGGGAAAGTTGTATCAAAATTTGAATTTATCATAAGAGACATCTCTGGGGGCTACACGACAAACAGACAACACGGGGGAGGTGCAGAAGAAAGAAAAGGTGACCCACCCTGTTGCTCAGTCTGAGACTCACATTTCTTGTCGCTGCTGGGCTCCGTGTGTCTCTGGATGTAACCCTCCAGGTAGCAGCGGAACTTGGGCGAGGGCGCGAAAAAGGCCAAGCTGACGGCCATCAGCTCCCAGCCTGCCGCCAGGCTCCTGGGGGTGGCGTTGCCCGTGGTCTGCCTCACCAGCTGCACGTAGAGCTCGTCCCGCAGGCCCGGCATGTCCCAGCACTTGGTGATGATGAGCAGCGCGCAGTGGCGGCGGTCCAGGCGCGCCGGCCTGTCCCCCATGTAGGCCTGCACCAGCTTGAACATCTCGCAGGCCTCCTTCCTGACGGCGCGGTTGCTGGTGACCAGCATGGGCTTCTTGATGGAGCCGCGGTTCCACGACAGCATGTTGGCGATGGAGACGCGGCGGCGGAACAGGCCCTGCGTGTGCATGTTGAGGTGCTTGCTGGCCCAGTCCTCCATGCCCGTGTCCGGGGGCGGGGGCTGACGCAGGGTGGCGTAGGAGAGCTGGTAGGCGGATCCTCCCGCCCGGCCCGCCGACCCGTCAACTCGGTCCCCTCTACTCTCGTGGTTGGCGGGACGGTGTGGGCCCAGGGAGGAGGTCCGGCCTTCCACCATGCCTTTCTTTCGGCTCTCCAACTGGGCCTGCAGCTCCAGAGTGCCCGCCTGCAGGGGAACAGGAGGAGGACATGAGGTACAGAAGAAGAGTTGTACAGATTGCGGGGAGGGTAGAAGAAGAAAATGCAGCAGAGGTACTAACTGTGTGCGTGTATCTGTGAGTGTGTGTTTGTGTGTGTGTGTGGCTGCAGAGGCTTTCGTGGAGCTCTGCGGTGCCTGAGCTCCAGGGGAAATTGTTGCAGGATCATTAATTTCCTAACGCCAGAAAAGAATTGTTCTTGGGCGGAAAAGAAAGAAAGAAAGAACAAACCCGCAGGAACCCTGGCCTCAGCTACAGGTGAGCATGTAGTGGTTTTACAAATCCTGACCCCTGCTCCTCCCTACACTAGATTCTACCCTCCTGCACAGGACTCCCTCTGTGATCCCGGCGGTGGGGTTTACGACCCTCAGGGGCACCACAGCTGCCTTAATAAAGAAAACCAGTAATCCAGATATATACTCTGCGAACGGCCAGCAACAACACGAAACCCAAGCCAGAATCAAAGCTCAAATGTACTAATGGAACATAAAACACATTGACATCTAAATGATGTAATACGTAGCCGACGGCTGCCAGACAAGCTGGACTTTGGATTTTGGTTTCCCCAAAATCAAATGGAGCAGATCTGAGGTTTTTCGCGTTTGGCAGAGAATCCAAACAGTTGCACAGAACTGATGTTCGGGTGGGTGACACGGAGGTCAGGACACGGAGCCCAAAAGAAACAAAGAATGAAACATTTTAACCGAGGGATGGGATGTACGCCGGCGCAGGCTTGTAATTTAGTCACGACCACGAACAATGAAACTGGAGGAACACGCTCTTGAGTTTATAAAAACATGAATTATTCATGGTCGGGGTTTCGGTGCGTCCCCTTTGAAGTGGGTTCAAAGGTCTCGGATCGGGAACAGAATGTTCAAATATGGAAAATGGCAAAGTGGGCCGTAATCTGTGTGCGAGTGATATAACAGCAGGAGCAAATAACATTCCAGGACAGACTTAGGGGCCCCGGACCCTGTTGTCTAACACGACGGAGCTACAGTGGTACCGATAAGCCTCGGGACCAGCCTGCCTCCCCCTCCCTCCTCCTCCTCCTCCTCAGAGCCAAGCCTGGGCCATATGGGCCACAGTGGCCCTCCTTCCTGACCAAGGGAAGCCATGTCCTGAATCTCTCTGGCTTTGGCATGCGCCCCAGATGCCCAAGCGCTGAGCTGGCATATGAGAATACAGCACCTGCGGAGCGGGGCAGATGGACGGTGGTAAGAGGATGACAGGTAACGCTGGGACAGCGGCCATTATCAGCACCGCCCGATGTCCTGGGGATATTTAGGCATTCAAGAGTGGAATGTGAGAAGCATTACTTTTTTCAAAGAGACAGATTAGCCGGACTCTCTCGATCCACGGAGAATCAATCATTATGATTCAAATATCTAGTGAGGTGCAGTGGGACTGCTTCAGAAACCCAAACTATAACATACGGAGGCACGGGGTGCGATTCTGTTGCAGGAGGTCATTTGGGGATTAGTAAGTAGCACAAATCGGAATTGGCTCCACATGCTCCCGCTTATATAACTGTTATCAGGAGACAAGTGGCCCTTTCATCTTCGATCATGTGCACCTTTCCAGAGAGGACCCTTCAAGACCACGTTGAGCCTTTTGCAAAGTAAAAATATGACCAAATCTATTGTGCCATCAGGGTTTTGAAAAATGAATTCTGAACTGCCTAAATAGTCGAGAGGAATATTAATTTTCGGCCAAACAATCTTCGTGTCATTTGAAGTGTCCATTCTCCCACTAACAGCTACACTAGGATTAGACACGCTCCACAATGCAAACACAGCAGTAAAAAAACTCCCAGGACTGGAGATGCGTCAGATGAAGCCGCTCTTGGGCACAATGGCATTGAATTCTTCTCTAATCGGATCGTTAATCTGGAGACATCGGTAATCAGAGCCCTGCCAGAAAACCTGTTAAGCTAAACATATCACATGCATGACCCCTAAACCAGAAAGGATCACCGACGTCATAGTCTTATAATGTCTGTTTTAGTGGCAAACAATACATTCTTTTATAGCTTTTTTCTCTCATTCACACACACATGAACATAAAGGGGGGTATGGTTACCTGGGAAGGCGGTCCTGGGGTCTCTGGGGAGGAAAGGCTGGCCTGGCTATTCACACTCATCTCCAGGGTGTCCACCTTTTCATATGTCCTTTTTTGCCTGCCCGGTATCTCCAGAGGTGTCAGGGCAGGGTTGCCGTGGTTACCGGCCCTGTTCAGGGACCGGGGAGCCCCGACGAGGTCCTCACGCGATGGGCACCTGCCCGCTGACCCCCCTCCTCCGTACCACCTGAGGGAATCTGCAGGGGAGCGCGTTCTGGGCACGACGACCCTCTCCCCCATCTCTGGGTCCAGCCCGGCTCTCACCTCCCTCATGGTGTTGGAGCGACTCACCACCTCCCTCATCTCGGCCATCAGTTTCTCGTTGAGGGCGCACAGCTCGCCGGTGCTGCCGACCGACCCGGGCCGGCCTCCCGTGCCCCCTCCGGCTCCCACTCTCCTCCGGCTCTTTCTTCTCAGACTCGGGGAGGGCCCGGTGGAGTACCCAGAGTCCTGATAGTTGGCGGTGGCCTGCGGAGTGGAGGAGGGGAAGTCCTGCGAGGCCTGGCTACTCTGCCGGCTGTGCCGTGCCTCCATGGCGCGCTGCACGGTGGCCTCCAGGACCCGCCAGTTTTGTTTTTTGTCCAGTGTGCTCGGACCCGGGGTCCCTGGCTCTCTGTCCCTCAACTGGCCTCGGGCCTGGGGCAAAGAGTGGGCCTGGGACTGGGGATGGGGATGTGGCGGAGGAGGAGGCTGGGTTAGGACAGCATCCTGTCTGGACGTAGGGGAAGGGGTACGTGTGGGTACAGGAGAGCTGGACAGGAGAGCCAGCTTGGGGTCCACATTCACCATGTGCTTGATGCACTCCAGACCAGCTGGGCTATAGTCAGAGGAGGACGGATTCCTCCTGTGCCTGGATCCTGGATGGGACGGCCCCGGGTGCTGGAGGTGTCTGGGCTTCTGGAGGCTATGGGTGGGTGTCAGGCGAGACAGAGGCTGTCCATTGTACAGGTGAGCCCCCTCTACCTCCATGTCTATTGGAGGTTCATCATATATGGGAGAGTCTGTAACGGGGTCATCGTAGATCGGAGTGCAACCATACAGAGGAGAGATAGGCCGCGGTGTGCTGGTCTGGGATCTGTGGAGCTGCGGGCTGGGGTGGCCGCTTTCTGAGGACACCAAACAGAAGCTGCCATTGCTGGCCTTCCTCAGGTGATGGGCCTGACGAGTGTCAGCTGACATTTTGCCAGAGGGGGTGGTTTTATATCCCTGGGGGGAGCTCAGAAGGCCTGTTTGGGCCTTGCTGCTGGATGGGTGCAAAGTGAAGGCGCTGGCTTTGGCGTGCGCGCTGTGCTGGGGGTTCGGCTGCTGCGGCAGAGGACTGGGCTGGTTACGGCTCATGCTGTTCACCTTCACCAACATGGCCGCTTTGGAACCAGGTGTGGGCTGCCACCTTTGAGAAGCATCCCTGAAAAAAAGACAAAAGAGGAGTTATTTTGGGACTGAACAAAGAAAGAGATCATATGCAGGCCGTTCACTATATTTAATCTATTTTAGAAATCCAAGGCTGAGGGTGCTGGGAAAATCAGCAGCAATCCACAAATTCCTCCCCCAACGTTTCGCTGACCTCCAAAGACTTCAATCCATTTTTAGTCTGGAAGCCATAACGGCCTCGTCAAACCCATGAGACAATAACTGCAATGTGTGCAGTGTACACTAAAAGGCCTAAACATACAGAGTGATTTAACACATCACTAAATCCCAGAGACAGCTCCTCGCAACGTGAACGACTGCAGCTGCATGCGTGTTAGGTAGCTCCTGTTGTTTTCATGCGATGCAAAAGCATCGGAGTCACCGAAAGAGCATTTGGAACATAAAACCAGCAGGTGGCATGAAAAAGAGATTGTTGTGAGAGGAGTCAGGATTGTAGTCGTTCAGAGCTGAGAAAAATCTCCACCCGGGTCCAAAGGTTAATTCTGCTCTTTTCAGTTGAGCAGCTGGGCTGACTTCAAACCCAACGGCTCCCTCTGCTAATCCCAGCAACACAACAACTATCTGCCATCAATCGGATGAAGGTGCAATGATCTGCTGCCCTCTGCTCACCACAGTCCTCATTCCTTTACTGATCAAAAACATTCTTTTTTAAAGAACGGGTGACTTGAGAGGAAATGATTTCCCAGAAACACACGTGGACACAGTTGGCATCTCGCCAGATCGAGACATGTGACGCAACACCCAATAGCTCAATATACTTTCTCATCAAATCAAAAGGTCCCAACAGGTAATTCATTCGGAAGGAAGTCAAAGGAGACTTACCTCCTCTCCTTCCAGTCTCTACTGAACATTCAGTGGCTTAATCAGACCCAAGCTGGTCACCTTCTGGCCTCGTTAATCCAAACAAATACACGCATCGGTGTAGAGCCGGAGCTGGTGATCAAAGAGCGCTACGACGTAGTCCAGAGTTTGGGCTGTAACGGCAGGAAGAGGACGTAGAGGGAGGAGAGAAGGAGGAGGAGTGAACCCCCCCCCCCCTTCACCGCCTCCTCCTCCCCCCCACATCGCTCTGGAACAATGCTCAAACAATTCCCCTGAGGTCTTCAAGCCAACGGCAAACTTCCTCCCGTGTCCTCTCCCCTCCCTTTAAGCCCCTGCGCCACCATCAGTCTATAGAGTGAGTCACATCTGCGGTTTGAATGTAAACAGGCTCTCGTTTTTTTTCAAATGCTCCCACAGATTCACCCATCCGAGCGAGGGGCCTATTAACATCATCTGGATCTGTGCCACCTGGCACCGTACCAGGACGTCCTGCCGCAACCACTGTTGTTTGGGAGAGCTCCAAGGCCCCTGCTTCACCGACACCCATGAAGTCGGTTTACTGCCTAAACAACACATACCACACACTCGCACACAGACACAAACACACACGTGTGAAAACAAGACGTTCTGATGGATGAGATTCACCCTCAAACCACCACTGTTTCGATGTTACAAGCAAGCGTGAGTTTGTCAAGTTATACGGGTAGGTGGTGGGGGACAGCTGTAAACGTGAGAAGCCAGTGTTTGTGCTCTTTGAAACTGTGCATGTTTTCTCACTGTGGCCTTGTCGAGCGGCAGGAGGTGATACAAAATGCTACACAACCGCCGCACCTCCGCAGCTGACGCACAGCTGACTGTTTAACACCGGTTTGCCAGGGCAGGAAAACAGCTCACACGTGAAACATCAAGGATTTCTCTCATCATCAGACCTCACACACAAAACCACAACAATCAAATTCCTATTTTTTTCCACCAACTAATATAAACCTTGTTGCTCATACAAAACAACTAACTTTCTCTGGGGGAGTTGACTGTGAAAAAAACACAAATATGTTCTATGGGGCGACTTTATGAGCACTGACCCCGACATAGAGGTGACCACTACTTCCTGTCTGAGGAGGTCTCGCAAAGGGTCAGTGAGAGAGGGCTCCCCCATATGTAGCACAAACAGGAAATGCCTGATGTTATGTTCACACACTACGGCAGGGCGGAAGTATGGGATAACTCTTAATTTTAGAGGGATTAAATGAAGCTTTATAAAAATGTTTTGGCTTTATACGTGGATAAATATCAATATCCTTAGCCCAAGAGATATGGCACATTCTCACGTCCAACAAACACAGCGCTGTTATAAATGATTCCTGCCCATACAAAGCATAAAACATGAGATTTTTATGGTCTTCTCAGTAGCAGCGTTAAACGAAGTGAAACCAAATCCATTCACAGGCCTGCGAGGAGCGCACTGTCGGCTCACAGTCCCGGGACAGAGGGATTTAGTCAGGCTTTGTCTCCGTTGTTTGCCTTTCATTGTCCCACTCGGGCTCAGCAAAGGTCTAGCATGTTCACCCCCTCCAGCTCTGGCACATTATGTTAGGTGTCAGCAGGGGAGCTCGGTGTGATGATCATCACCGTCACACGGGGGCCCAGTGGACGACTCCAACCATAAGGCTCCTTCGGTGTGTTCCATCTCCACCCAAAGCTTCTAATCCCTTTACAAAGCTAGGGCAACACGCAAATCAGTAAACCCCAGGTCAACCAAATTTAAGTGTAATTACAAACCCAGGACCAAAATAGAGACAGGGAGAAAATACAACAGGCCTAGAGTGCCAACACATTTGGTTGGTGGGGGATCAGTGGGGGTGTGGTGAGGGAGAACCCAGCTAGAGCCCTGAGAGGAGGGTGTGAGCATGTGTAAATGAGAAGGGGTGGGGATTAGTCGTGGGAGAGTGAAGCACTGGATTGAGCGGGAAGGCCCGGCATTCCTCAGGGCACCATTCAAAGGCCTCTGCCGCAGCGTGGGGAGCCTCACACAATGCGTGGCTGTCCCATCGTCACGGAGACGACTCCCACAACGACAGCAAAGGAGTGTGTGTGTGTGTGTGGGGGGGGGGGGGGGGGGGGGGGGGGGGGGTTAGGTGGGCGGAGGGAAACTGAACCTGAAAGAGCCATCTTCTGCCCCCAGATACAGTCAATCAAACACTCAAGCACTTACATAACACTCAACAGGCCTGGATTCCTTTTTTTTATAACATAATGAAAGTTGTTTAGAAAGGGTGTGTTGGCTGCTATAAGCCGGCCTGTCAGGTGTTTGTTGAGTGTTAGCTGAAGGAGGGGATTAATGCGCCGCAATTTATCACAGAGGATAAACGAGACATGATAATTACTACAGTGTAACAACTCTCCATAAAATGTTTAATTCCCGTGCCACTTGCACAGGGATAATCTCAGGTGTGTGTGGGGGGGGGGGGGGGGGGGGGGGGGGGGGGGG
>JAFBJU010001775.1:192186-228626 GCA_016785305.1 Colistium nudipinnis
TGGGTAGGTGGGCGGAGGGAAACTGAACCTGAAAGAGCCATCTTCTGCCCCCAGATACAGTCAAGCAAACACTCAAGCACTTACATAACACTCAACAGGCCTGGACTCCTTTTTTTTTATAACATAATGAAAGTTGTTTAGAAAGGGTGTGTTGGCTGCTATAAGCCGGCCTGTCAGGTGTTTGTTGAGTGTTAGCTGAAGGAGGGGATTAATGCGCCGCAATTTATCACAGAGGATAAACGAGACATGATAATTACTACAGTGTAACAACTCTCCATAAAATGTTTAATTCCCGTGCCACTTGCACAGGGATAATCTCAGTATCAACAATTATTTTGTTGGGCATACATGATTAAACACACACACACACACACAAGCACAGAATATGCCCCACAATTACAGGAACATACACCTTCATTTAGAACCTGGAGCTTGCGTGTGAGACATTTGGGGAAGATGGAAGAATCAAAGATCAAATTAAGTTAGGGGCCCATCGTACACCAATGGGATAAACTTATTTGCCTCTGGACCGGCAAATCAGCTTAACGATCAGCATATTTCAATCAGCCTCGGCTCGGCTGGTGTTTCACACCCACAAACACGGCCCCAGATATCTCTATCCTCGTTCTAAATATTCCTGTGGTCTCAATAACCAGCTAAATGCACCGTGGGGACTCTGCTGTCAGCAGATGTTGTTTCTTCTCTCTTTCCTGCCTGGAATAACCCTTGTTGGAAAAGCCTTCAGCTGAGTCACTCTGGCGGATGGGGGGATATGGATTTGGAGTTCTGAAATGCACCCCTTGGGAATGGCTAGGTCTGAAAAACAGCGGTTATTATTAACAGTGGCAGGACAGGAAGAGGAAACAAGGTCGCGCAGGCCAAGCAAACACCTCAGAGCTCCGACCAATGGGATTGCTGCGATTTGCGTAGAGGAAGGAAACTTAAAGGACAAAGAGGATTCACTGACGACAATGTCCACCTCACCTACTTTCATAGCTGGCTTTTCCTCTCACTTTTAAACACTCGGCCCATAAACATGTCAAGCTGTGGAGTGAAAAAATACATTTTGGGCTCGGGACGAAGACGATAGCCCCCTGCTTCGTGTAAGACACCTCCCGAGAGGCAGCTGTCCTGCAACAGCTGAAGTGACGCAGCTCCCTCCTCTGAGCCACGATGTCTACCAGCTGTGCATGTCTGTGGCTCTGAGGAGGGACGGGATGGTTTACAGCCATTAGAATCACAGGGACAGCATAAGGCCAAACCCAATTGGATTCCTGAGAGACCCGCCTCTGGAATTTAAAAAGTGTATCTGCAACTCCAACAACCACAACAGCAGCACACTGTTTGCATGACATGATTTAAAAAAAATAAAAAAAATAATCTACTTCTCTTTTTCCTCTCACACACACACACACACACAGAAAATCAAACAAATCTGTTCCACTTAGTCTCAAGTGTAAGAGATATGATGGGGAACACAAGAGCTGAAAGCCACCAGTAATGTCCCATTAGAAAGTGGATGGGAATAAATAATAAACCAAGAGTACCCAGAAAAAATGTCATATCTTTACGCTGTGAGTCAGCCGCAGAAGTCATGCCCGAGGCGATTTCACATGTGCTCCCATTGGTCCTTCATAAAAAAAAATAAAAATAAAAAAAAAAACCCGAGATGTGGCACCGCACCACAACATCAGAGAGACGCTAACTGCAAAAGCAGAGTACCAAGTACATCTAAAATAAAACAAAAGAGGTTTGGGGAGGCTAAGCTTCAGAGAGACACATAAAACTGTAGCTCTGTAATCTGGTTCTCGAGGACGCCCATAAACTTTTACATTTACGAGGAGCGCGGAGGAATTAAGAGGAAACGCAAAGACGCAAATAAGAAGACGCTGTTCCTGCTGATTAGAGTAAAGCAATAATCGGGATCAAAAGGTCAAAGTGTAATTTTTTAGCGAAGAAAAAAAAATCTAATTTCAGACTAACTAAGAACACCTATGGGGAAAAAATGCTGAAAAATGAGCTTACCGCACCAGGAGTGGAGCAGGCCTCAACAGTGAGTCAAAATGTTGTGGCTTTGTCCTCAAAGTGACAGGAGATGAAAAACATGAGAGGCTTGTGCTCTCGTAGTAAACATGCAGACAATGTGTGACTCATTAAAAACTCTATCTACCACATAAGACGCCGCCTCGTTTCCTAAATAAAGCCAATGGTGATTTCGCCAATATGACTCATAATAAGTCACAAGCATCGAAGGGGAAATCTGTTTTTTTTTTTTTACATTTGCCATCGTGTGGATGGATTTTTTTTTTAAATTCCGCAGTAAAGAAGTGAAACAGAAATTAAAATACCAAGTTTCAAGATCTGCTCAGTTGGCTGCACTTTCAGAATTGTCAGTTTCACACTGATTTGATGTGTTGCCTGTCCTTTTTACGCCAGCTAAATGTTCTTTTATTTATTTTTTAAATATAACGAATCCCTGGTATTTGTGCAAAAAAATTCCAAATAAAATGCCTCAGATTTCGGCTGAAGTTCACTTGCATACTGGTATTCCAACATCTGTTTAAGGGTTCAAACCAGCAAACAATCAGGAAAGCTGTGCCCTACATATCGAAAGTCAGCGTGACAGCGTTGGACAAAATGCTGGTGTGCCGCTATGTGATTAAAGAGCTAAATGAGAAGACACATACAAGTCATTTGGTGTTCTCCGTTCAGCAAAGCCAGACTTCCTGCTCAGAGAAAGCTTTCAGTTGACCCGGAGGGGGGGGGCTGCAGGGTTTAAGTGAGGGCCTTTGTTCACGTTAGTGGTCCGTTATACACCCCCAGGCCACAGGCCAGTCCGTAAGACAAAAGAGTAATGTGACCCTGAAGTGAACCACCTTGGGTCATTTCTGGGTTGTCTTCCTCAGCAGACTCTCAACATCCACTCAATCTCAGCAGGTTCTCCGTAACCCAAAAAGCTCTGGCCCACACACGTTGAAGACAGACACACACATAAATCATTCACCATCCGGGGCACATTTTTTTTTACCTGGCTGATGACGGCAACACAGA
Organism: Colistium nudipinnis; assembly: GCA_016785305.1. Lineage (NCBI taxonomy): Eukaryota > Metazoa > Chordata > Actinopteri > Pleuronectiformes > Rhombosoleidae > Colistium > Colistium nudipinnis. Next base: position 195,238 of record JAFBJU010001775.1, read on the forward strand.
AAAGAAGAAAAAAAAAAAAAAGGGGGGGGAGGAAGATGAAACCTGATACAGATGTTATAAACGAGGTGATCAGTAACACCTTTTGTTCCTGCATCATGGAAAGAGTTTGGTACAACATGTGACTGACGTGTTTACCTCTGGAGACCACGGTGCTTCCCCGTTGGGCTCCACAGGCACTAAGGGCCCCCGGAATTCCCAGGACATGTGATAACACTTGGCCGATGAGTAACAGCTTTGGCAATCAAGTAAACATAGAACTGCTCTTTTTTTTTAATGTTTACAATTAATGTACATAGACAAAGAAATACAAAAAAAAGGGGAGGGACACAGACAGAGACACTACGCTGAATCAGTGCTTACAATAACACAAAGGGCGTGTTGTTTGGATACCATGGAAACATTTCTATCTTTTATGAACAGATATATTAATAGGCTGAAAAAAAAACAAAAGGAAACCAGAGTTGGAAGAACTGGGGTTGTCCCGTACCCACAGAGGACAGCATTGTTTTCCAAAAGGCCATAAGTTAACGTTTTATCTCAACTGAAATTTCATAGAAGGAACATGTAGAGACATGTCTAAAATAGCCATGACTTTCAAAGCAAGCACAAGAGGAACTTGACACATACAGTAGAAATACCCCATCACTAAAGGGAACTATAACATTCTCGTCAAAGTTGTTTTTTTTAATAAAAAACGAAACAACAGGAAAACCATTTAGGTTAACGAACCTCACACCACTATTGCCACTTTAACTCATCTATAAATCTGTCTACCCTTACTGTGACCCATTGATCTTTGAGGCTGAAGACAAGCATGTCTGCAAGTTTGTTTTGAAGCATTTTGAGCTGTCACACTGGCCATGCATTTGGTGCTGGTTTCCAATTACCTGCCGGGGGAACATGTGGAGAGCCATATGGCTGAGAAGGGCACACAGCTGGCCATTGTTTTAAGGAGAAGACAGAAAAAATTCTCTGGGAAAGGTTTAGTCACCGGGGCAGAGTGGGGACCCTGTGTGTGGGGAGTTTTTTTTTTTTTTTTTTTTTTTTTTTAAATCGCTCCACACACGCACACAGACACACCAGAGGGAAGGCAACAGGGCTCCACAAGTTGGAAGTCAACAACCATGGCTGACCAATTAGTTCTCCCTCCTCCGTTTACCTAATCTCAAAGGATCTGGGGAGGGGGGGGGGGGGCAGAGGGGGGGGGGGGGGGGGGGGGGGGCAGAGGAGAGACCTCCTAATGACCAAGGTGAGATACAAGAAGAGCCAGGAGGAACCTGAGAGCCAGAGTTGCCAGAGCAGAGCGTCGGAAAAAAACCCCCAGCAGGGTTCATCTTGTTTATAGGCAGCTGGAATGCAAAAGTTCTGCTTGTTATTAACTACAGACAGCACTCACTCACTCACTCACATGCCTTCTCATGCATGCCCATTTAATCCCTCGCCCATAAGAGGCGTTGCAGTCTTTGGTGGCCCGGGGGGCCTAGATTTGTTTTTCGGAAAAAAATGAAATGGGCCCTGGAACAGAGCAGGGCAGGGTGAGGGCAATCACACTGGAGGGACACTCAGACGGCCTCTGTGGCCCGGTGCCAGGGGAAACAGGAGCGGCATGCCTGGAATCCGGCTCGGAGGGAAGAGACGGTGGTTTTTTTGGATGCGGCCGCAGCGGCCAGCACATGACAGGGTCTCTGAATGAGTTACTGTTAGGGGCCGTTCTGCATCGGGAACCCAAGCGTGAGGGGGGGGGGTTGTTGTGAAATGACGGACCGCTCTCCCCCATTTGGAAGCGATTTGCTGAAAACGGTTGAGCACGGTTCACGGGCAACAGTATGGAAACACGGAACATATGGAATGTTCAGATAAGTGGGAATGAAAGGGGGGGGGGGGGGGGGGAAAAAAAAAACTTTGTTTGCCTTTGCCTGGAGTGGTCAAAAGTCAAAATAACCCTGCGAGTTCTCACAGCAGACTCATTTGAAAGTCATTACAACTCACTCTACCACATGCTGCGATGACTATCACGTTTCCCCACTTTTCCTTCAAGTAATATGATCCACTCACGACGGAGCACAATTCAATTTCCAGACCAACTGGAGGAGGGAAAGGAAGGTTGGGTGAGTCTTACCTTTGAGGGTCTGCGCTGCCGTCTGCGCTTAGCTCGCTGCTGCTTCCATCTCCCTGTGACCGGGTGTCCACCGCCGGGTCGATCTCGGGGTCTGCGTTGACCTCGCTGGTCTCCGCGGCTTTGGGCGCCAGGGCGTCCCCGTCCTGCTCCGGCAAAGGCGTGCGGCGCCCCTGGCTGCCCGCGCTGCTGACGCTCCCCGTGGTCCCTTGGTGGTGGTGCCGGTCCGCGCTGCCCCCGGCCCGCTTGGCATCGCTGCATCGCTTCATGGCCTGGAGCTGGGAGAGCGGCACGATGTCGGCTCCCTGGGGGCGGTGCCAGACGGTGCGGCGTCCCGTGGAGTTGTAGTAGTAGAAGCGGCCGCTCTGCGGGTCAAACAGCTCCCACCACTGGTTTCCGTCGGCCTGGCGGACGGGGTGACCTGCGGGGGGGTCCCAGCCGCACTCGCCACTGGCCAGGTTCACATACATTCGCTCGCGGGAGCGTGGCTCCAGGATCTCCACCCAATCAGAGCTGAATGAGAAACAGAAATATGTTGTTTACAGCTGAAAATGAAAAAAAAACAAAGATCACTCAGCAACAGGATACTACGAGGCACCTGAGGCCGCGCTCACGCCTGACTACTAATAACGCAGTAAACAACTCGCACAGACAGAGAGGCTTCAGGGTGTCGATGTTTGCGTCCGCATGCATCCATCTGTAAGCATTTGTGCCAGTGATGTCATCTCTTTAGTAGGCAGCGAGGCGGCAGGAGTGATGCTGTGTGTGTGCGTGTGTTTTCGTGTAAAAATAAGAGGACAGGTGGCCGCACCAGGCTCGGAGTCAGCAGGGCCCCAAAGAGAACCATACGCTCTTGCACGAAAAAAAAAATAAAAACCCCACAGCACTTAACCACACAGGGGGGACATCAGCCAGCTCAGCACAATACACAGAGACAATAAAAAAAAAAGTGTGCAAAGGGAGGTGGAAAAACAGAGAGAGTGAGAGACACAGCTGACCACCCAACAGTAAAGTACACAGAGACAGAGAGAGACAAACAATTACGCACAGTTACATGATGAGCCGTACTCAAGAGAAATGATAGGGTAATCTACCTGTCCTAAACATAGTGTGGAGCGTACCGCAATGGAATTACATAACCCTTTATCGGAGCGTGTGCACTAGCTACCTACACAAAATCAGGGTGGACCCATCTGACAAACAAGAAGGGATTGCTGGTTTATCTGGGTCACGGTATCTGGGCTCCATTATGTCTCCTTTGATCTAGTTCTCAAAATCAGACCTTAACTGTGACAGCAAATCCATGCGTGAACAGCCACCAGGGCTCCTCTCCCCACATTCGGATCAGAACCCGAGGACGGACTCCAAATATTCGCTAAATAATAAAAACAACACTCCCTTCTCTTGTGACAACAACTTTCAGGGAACGCACAAACCCGGGGTCCTTTCTATCCCTTAGTATCCCACCCAAAAGTTGCATTGATATTTTCTTCTCAGCGAAAGTAAAGGGTAAGATTATAGAAATATCAGAACTATAATGAGCAATAATCCAGTACACAACCACAGGACACTCCCTGTACCAGACATCGACGGGATTTTGTGATTCAACAACAATGCCTCCCCCTCCGTAAATAAAGGTGCAACATTTCTGCCCTGAAAAGGCTTTCTGTAAGAGGTTTGTTGAGAGAAAAGCGCCAGTGGGGACGAATTAGTGTCACAAGAATCTTCAGCCGAGTTTGGATCTCATCCCAGCTTTCCGCGGGACAGAGAAGCCTTTCTTCCCCCCGCCCCACTGGCCCCCGTCACGGTTGTTTGCGGAATGAGCCTGCAGTCCGGTCCGAGCTACCTGGGATGATCAGAGGGGGCTCTGAAGCTTAGCCGCAGTATGAGTGCCTACACTGTCCAACAAACACCCGCGTTGGGTCGCCACGTGACTTCCAAAATCAGCCCCGTGGCCTCAGAAATAGACACGGAGGAGTGCGGTGCCAGTCGGGCCTGGCAGGGGTTACAATGTCACCCTGTTGGTGAGAACAACAGCTGTTTTAGCTGCAAACGCCTCAAGTCATTCCAGGCCTACCTGTTCACCCAACATGCTAAAGTGCCGCCCCATCCCAGCCACGGGATCCCATAGGCTGAATCAACATGGTAAACATAGAAAAAAAGCTCGGAGAGGAGGTAGCAAATTTCCACATACGCTCTACCCATGTGTCCACATGCTGAGAAGCCATCTGGTCCAGTCCCTCACACCAGGCAAGCAGCCCCGACCTTAGAGGACGCAACGCTGTGTTTTTAAGCCACCTGTCATCACAAGTGGGACGTGTGCAGCGGAAACAAAAGTCAACAAATGTGTAAATGTGTGCGTTTGCTGTGGTTGCAGGGTTTTAATTGAGTATATCTGAAATAGCGCTCCTCACTAAAGGGAGAGGTCCCACAATGTGACCCAACGATAAGGGGACGACTTTACAGACCGATTGGATCTGCGAGACTTAATGGCCGGGAAGCCAAAGCAAATAATGGGGCATTCAGAGCAGAGGGGCAAACAGTCACTACCACCCCACACATACCACAGCCTTCATCCTTTTTACCGCTGCCTGCCTTCCCACGCTGAGAAACACATTTCTCCGCGCCTCATTCCTCAATTCTTCATCCCACATTTATTCGGATTCGCATTCGTCGTTGGCTCTCTCTGAAAATGCCGTGCTTTCATTTTTAATCCAAAGTAAAGAAAGCAACAAAAAAAAAAAAAGTTTTTTGTGTGTGTGTGTGTGTGCATCTCTTGGTACTCGTTGATGACAGAGAGGAAACGGCACACATATTTTTGCGTGCCGCACTGTGTCCTGTGCAGCCTGACAGGAAAACAGGGTTTCAGGGTCACGGCTGACGAGTTTAGCAGCACGGGTGTGCGGTGGTTGTGTAATGGCCGTTCCCTCTGGGTAAATACACAGCAGTTAGAGCTGAGAGCCGGCCTGCTGGGCTCTGTTGACACGACCAGATAAGCCGGAAGATGGACCCTTGTTCGGGGTCCTGAAATCCCTGGAACATCACTTTTGGGAATACTCAAACCACATGTGACGGAACACTATCACATGAGTTTGTCTTACACCTTCGTTTCGGTACTTTTACACTGGAAAAAAAAAAAAAAAATCTTCCTACAATTCCAATTACCAGAATTAAATAAAATCGCCTATAGACGCCCCATAAAAAAACATTCTACCACCTGCCACACCTTGTGAATGCACGTCAGCCTCCTCTTTGGCTTGAGGTGATTCCGTAATTTGATAAGCAAACACAAAAGTATAGCGCAGCCCTCCTCACCACCAAGCCACTCTCACGCAGCCTGGCGCTGCAAATGCTCATAAATGGTTTGGAATGCAGCCTGCACCGGCCCAGCCGTGTTTACCTCCAACCGTAACGTTTTGTATCGATCTAAAATGAACCTATCGCACACAAAGTGCCTAAATCTGATTTAATTCAAGCTAACTTGAGCCAGAGACCCGTGGTCAGGGTTTTTGGTGCTGCTTCCCTGCCTTGGACAAACGCGACAAACACGCACACGCGTGTGGAGAGTTCAAAGATTTTTTTCATGACTCGTCACTTTAGTGGACTCAATATGAGATGAGATATGATGACAAGCACCATTTACAGTGTTTGTTTGTTTGTTTGTTTTTTATGTACAATTATTTGACTGTTTTTTGAAATCCTTTGTACACTATTTGCCCTTCCATGACACACCAGGTATTTTTCTTCCATTTGGGTCAAGGGGAAGAACAATACAGCCGCCAATGGTTGTTTCACCGTGCCCAAAACAAATCTCGTCAAGTTGCGAAAACCACAGAGAAGGAAAAGGCCAAAACGGACACACGCACACATAAAACCATCGTATAACTTAAAGTCCCAATGTGCCAGAGGTCTCCTTCTGAGGGAGCAATATACTTCATCCATCATCCACAATTTAGAGTCAGCTCCAAAAATAACTTGGAGCGCTTTCTCAGAGTGAGGGAAACAACGGACTATAGCACATGGAATCTGCCCCATTGTTCCGAGCCAACGCCAAAGAGTAAAATGGCATTTTTCCCAGCAACCGTAAACATAGAGCACTGGACAATACACGCGCTAGAAATAGGCCAACACGCAGCCTTGTGTCATTGTCCCGCTTTGGATTTCACACAAACTCCAAAATGCCAACGTGGTTGTTGATTTCGACGAAGAAAAAAAAAGATAAACCATAAGTGAGAAAAAGAAAACAAATGTTTGTTTCTCGGCGCAGTATAGCGTCCTGACTAAACTATAGCAGCGGTGTTTTCATCAGATAATCCAGTTATCGCTGAACTGAAGCTTAATGTTTCAGTGCCATTGTGGTATTTCTGATGGACGGATAGGACGCCTTCAGAAACGGAGCCAAACGGGGGCTGTGACTTGCATTCATTTGGCCATAAATTTGTGGACAAAACCCAGCAATTTAACTCCCTTTAGCCGCCTCGTAAGGTGACCTCTGACCTTTTCCAACAACAGACTATTGGGAGCTGTCCCTTGTGGACCGGGTTCTCGCACAGGGCCTGCCATTCATATAGGAAACCTTAGCCCTGTGTTCACCAGCCACGGCGACAAGTGCCAAAGTCCACCCCTGGCCGGCCGGTATATTTACAGAGCTGCCATTTCCTATTTAGAGACACAAAACAACCTTTCTCCTCCTCAGATACTGACCTCAAATAAGTCGTCACTCACGGGAGGCCGACGGGTTCACCACCACCCGGGCGCAAAACTATTAAAAATGTGGCAACGCTGGAATAAACGCCCGTAATTAACTCTCGGGGAGACAGGTAGAAGCCTGAACCTTAACGTACAGCAATACGGGAGTGATCTGCCAAAAGACGACTGTCTGTTTGATTGTGCAAACCGCGTACAAAGTCTATTCAGCGCGGCTGCTAGGCAACTCTGCTTATCTAAATATTGTCAAACAAGAACGGGGGGGGGAAACCAAGTGACTCCTGTGAGCTTGGCGGCGCTTCCAGTAGCCGTGACTAATGAAGAGTGTAGCCGTAAAAACCTGACATGTTGATTTCTGTGGTCCGAGTGTGTGTAAACGCCGTCAGCAGCACAAGACTGCACTCAAATAAACTGCACTCTAAAAAACATCTGAATTTATTTTAAACTTCAAAACTTAAACTGCTTTAAAAGGTTTTCTGTATGCATAGATTATTATTATTTTTTTTTAAGGAATTAAAGGAATTCATGGGTCATATTTGGGAGCATTTTCCCATTATCGGACCCCCTGTTGATGGGTAAAACTCCCTGTCCCTATCAGAACCATAATTCCGCTTTAATAGAGGAACAAGTGTTTCTACAGAGCTGGGACGAGGTGTCTCTGTGCAGGGTTTGCGTACAGGATCATAAACTCCACCCCGGCTTCCAGAAGAATCCCAGGCAGAGGGGACAGTGCACATGTTTCAGATGACAGAAAGAAACCCTGCACCTGTCACACACACATTCTTTGGTCCTTTTGTTTAACACCTCCCGTTCCTGCCGTGTTACCGGGGTTAGAGGTCAGTCCAACCCACAGCGCAGTTGCTGTGCGTGTGTGTGTGTGGGAGAGTGTTGCATTTAATTTAACTACAAACAAACCAGTATAAGGACGGCTGAGTCTGTTATACAGTGATGGACTTCCAAGAGGCGACTTGGCATTTATTCCCACAGAAACCCTCATAAAGTTAACCGGGGGGTTACACTTGTGTGCACTTATCTTGTTCTCAGAGTTTAACAGTGATGTGCCGCGTAAAATCAGACAAACAGGCCAGCACAGTGCGTTGTGTTCGATCATTTGTCCCTAGTTAGAATTTCAACACATCTATTAATCCTTCTATTCATTTTTTTGGCCTCTCATCGACATCAAACTGTTTTCCAACACAAACAACTGCACACGCAGATAGTTTGGAACTGAAATGAGGCGGCAGCTGTATTGTGGACATTTTATAAAATACTAACATAATATTGATCAAATGAATAAATACATCCCCCAGCTTTAAAATGAATTTTAAATAGATAACTGTTTCCCACAAGAAGGATTTTTATTTGGCTTTTGTGTGCGTTGGCAAAGAGCACATCCAGTCACACCACTGTGTTCACTAGGACGTAATGCATTTATTGTCAACACCTGTCTTGTAGCAGGCAAAATCTGTGATATATTAAAATACAGAATCCTTGAGAACACAGAGTTGGTGTGACTGCATATATATTAAAACTAAATAGGTTATCATGGAGAAAGTCAGGAGTCTAGGGAATGGAAATGTTTGGATAGAAAAATTTAATTCGTTTTGGTTTTCTGAAGCTTTAATTAGGACGTGGCCTAAAACAGGTTCACACCCGTTCTCTTATCTCCCCCCTCCCTCCCCCTGTTCCTCTTTCCACCCCCCCCTCCAAACCACTCAGCAGCAGTTGTCAGTGTCCATCCCTCTCGCCGCATGCTGACATTGGCGAACGAGTCCAGGGGTCGTTTTTCACAGCGAGAAACGTAAGGCAGGATAGGGCCAGACCAATCTGAGCCGACCTTTCCACCCAGGTTGCTACGGGGGTGGGGGGGGTGAAGCGCTTTAAGACCCAACAGCCGGGCTGGTACATGCCTGGCATAGAGGGTCTTCGTCAGGGTTCACCTGATTTCACCTTGGAAAAGGCCAACATGGATAATAATTGAACACATCCGCAAGTCCTGCTGCAGAAGTGAGTGGTTAAAGGCCAGAACTGAGTTGTCATTCATTTCTCTCAACTCAAGCAGAATCATACTCCTTCAGGACATAAACAAATCACTCGGTTGCGGTGAACAAATATACCTCCGGTGAACCCTTTCATCCCGTTTGGTATTGGCTGAGAATAGCATGATTGGCAGCTCCGAGTCACCGGAGTGGCGGCAACACGCCTAAACCCTCGAGAACCAGTTGGTCCGGTTTTGGTCTGTGTTCTATATGTTGCGGCCTTATAGCAGCGTGTACCACTCACTGCTGGACGTCTATTTTCAACAGCGGTGCGGTTCGAGAAAAATGCACAGTTTAAATCTTATGGCCCAGTCCCAACCTGAAGTGTCTTAAGCACACACTAATGCAGAGGACCTGTGGTGGACTGTGTGTTGTGAAAGACAAGCACAACAGCAACAACACAAACACCCTGATCTGAGAAGTTTGAAAAAAAGAAGATTCCTCTCTGATGCGGTTGCCAACGACTTCTTCAACACATAAAAGTGTGGGCCCTGTGGGAATGGGGGGTAAAAAAAAATGGTTACCTAGATGACAAGAATGCTCTGTGATGACTCACGGGTATATGCATTACAAAGGCTGTGAAAGGAGCCAGATTCTAAAGGCCTGTGATGGTACGGCACAATGCAGACTATTGACCGGCAAGCAGACTTCACTCAACGAGAACACTCTCCGTGTGTGTGTGTGTGTGTGTAGTCCTGACACATGAGCAGCTTGGCCAATCAGAGACGGGCAGGAAAGGAGCTTTGGACATGTCTACGAGGGTCTGCGGTGACCTCCTTCAACAGCTGCCCTAATCCAGAACTAGAGTTTCTCCTCTCCGGATTAGAACTGGATCTCGCAGGGTCGCACAGCCACCTCTTTGGCGAGGTCGCTCTTTCCCATGCTACTTTCCAACTTTCAATTTCACATGGCCCGAAGTGAATTCATTCGCCGTGTCTGTGGAGAGGTTTCAGCCCCTCAGTGCAACAAACCGATTCTTCATGAGATGTCAGGATAATAAAGCCTACCTCGCCACCGGTTCCAGGAGAACATTCTTGTGTTGGCAGTCTTGAATGTTGCTCTCTCAGATACGCTGGCTGTAATCCGCCTACAAACCAACCGCAGACAAGCAGCGCTCAGTCATGTCTCTAAAGAGAGTATTGTCTTGTCCCGCCACACTGCCTTCTGCTCCCACGAACGCTGCAGCCTTCTGCGGGAGAGCTGGGAAACATCCGGCCCTCGCTACTGCTCGGCTGCGCAGACACACCGCTGCAGCAACAGGGTCAATAAATTCCCTTTTATAGGAGTGAGCCTGACCAAACACAAGTCCCCCCCCGTCCCCCGTCCCCCCCACCCCGTCCCAGTCCCCAATCAGCCCCGTAGAAGAGCATGTGGTGGAGTTTTCGGGTCAGAAGAGACTCTGGACGAGGGTGAACATGTGCAGGGGAGGCCGATGATGAGGATCAGGGTGTCTGCCACATACAGGCCAGGCCTTTCTGTCCGGTACACCAGCTGTCGGAGCGGGGAACAATGGGGTCACTTGTCCAAATAAAGAAAAATGGATGAACCGATTAGGGTATAATTGTGCTTAATAACCCCAAAAGCGTTCATTGTCCAAACTTTATTCTGTCGTACCGTACGTGGTCGCTCCCGTTATAAATGAGGACCTGTTCTGCGCAGGCTTCGAAAAATAAACTCAATCTGTCGATCCCTGCCATCTGCTTACTGTCAAAACAACAGTTTCCACCATAATCAGAGCTGCTTTCCTATTACCAGCAGCAGCAGCAGTCAGTTACTTAATTTTGGGGTAAGAGCACCCCTCCCAACTCTCCCCACACACACCAGGTCTTCCACTGCTGACATGACAAACGAGGCCAGGGTCTAATCCCAGAGCAGAGTTACGGGGTGAGCGCGGGGGTGGGGGGGGGGGGGGGGGGGGCGGGGGCAAGCAAAAAAAAAGACTGGGGGGGGGGGGGGGGGGGGGGGGGTCAGGAGCCACACAGGAAAGACACATCCGGCTCGTTCTCTAGAGGATGAAGAGGTGGAGGTGCAGACGGCACGGTTCTCCGGGATTAGAAATGCAGGGCAGCCTGGCGAATGCGTTAACCCAGGGCGCCGGGGAGAGAGGTGGGGTGTAATCCAAGAGGCCGTCGCAGGGGATCAACGCGTAGGGGGCTAGATTATTATTTTCCCTGTTCCTAATCCTGTGTGTAACATGTTTAAAATACATAAAAGTTTTGCACCGTGACACTATGTGGATTTGTTTTTGTCTTTGGAAACAGGTGACTCAGTTAGCCTTACAGTCTATTTGTCTATCAGACTTTATTAATCCTCCGTAATGCTGGGGAATGATGATGATCAGCACTCTTAGCTTCAGGTTTAATGTGGAGCGGTTATACCATTAATCCCACACACAGGGAAGGCTCAAAATAGCAGCGCCGGTACAGGTGTAGATGCGCTGGCCCAATATTACCGCAAACCTCATTTACGGTGTCACTTTGGCGGCCGGATTAAAAGAGCACTGATCGACAGGGATGTGACAAGGATTACAGCCCAACACAAAATCGATCATAGCCAACGCAATATTAACATATGTCAACCCATAACAAGACGTTGTCAGTGAAGCACAAGCCTCACGGTCACTTCCTGTCGACGGGCAAACAAACACGTCTATTGTGGAATCCTCAGTTGGACGAACATCCTGCCATGTCTTTGTCAAAAAAAGACCCAATTTTGATTGGACCCGTTGGGAGGGGCGTGTTGTTTATTCATATTATCATTGCGTCTACGTATTGTTGTGCGAGAGAGAGAGACAACATCCACACACAGACGAGCTTCCCAAAAAAACAGACCTTTTTACGAGACAGTTATAGCAAATGGACAGTGGTCCCGGCCTCCCGTCCCCCCCTGTCCTGCTCCCACTGTCTGGGATGTGGTAGACCCCAGACAGATAAGGGTGTTAGAGATAGATATATAGACAAATAAATACAAAGTGCTGGGACAGACAATAAAAATACAATAAAAAAATAAATGAAACTTCTGCCACCGACACTCACAGGGTGACAGCGGGCTCGGGCAGGGAGACAGCCGCACCCAGGGAGGAGGACGTGTTGGTGTGGCGTGTCAAACTCCCAGCTTCAGGCCATATAAATGACATTGTTAAAAATCACACAATACACAGAGGACAGCTTCAGCCATTTGGCCCCTCATTTAAAGTCCCCAGGCCCTAAAAGCCACCATGGGAACTATGTGTATAACATCAGTTAAATGGGGGAATATGCGGAATGCAATACATACATCACAGTATCACAGTAAATAGATGGCGAGGACTAAAGTAAAGCATTTGCCACCAGCAGCAGATTAAATCTGAACTGAAGTGTTCATGCGCAGTCCCCAGCAGATGCTGAAGACATCCAGCATGTGCACATCAAAAAACCAGCAGCTCCACTTCACTCAGACCAGTAAAACAAAATGGGAGAAGCTAATTTTTTTTCCTTCTCCCTGGGTTATTGCTCCTTAAAACCACAGCAGAGACTCAGAAGTCCTCATGTCCCAGTAACCCAAAGAGAAAAACTTTCCCCCACACTTTTCCTCCAGGAACTAGCCGCAAAGTAACTCAACTTTGTTTTTAACAGTCCGACGTTTATGGGTGGGACATTAAACGCAGCACAAATTCGGTTTTAAACAAATCCAACTTTTTTTTTTCTCTACTTTTCTTTCACTTCTTTTTTTATCTGTTAATCCGCAGACACACGCTGTGCTGCAGCGGCTCTGTGTGTGTGAGCTGTAGCCGCCTTCGGAGCGCTGTCTGTGGCCGAGGGAGAAAGCGAGCCGCCGCTGAGAAACTTCCGCCGGAGAAACTTTGTGTGCTTGTTAAATCAAAGGGAAGGGTCACCTACCTGGTCCCGGACATGTCTTCACATGGTACCGCGGCGCACACCAGGAGAAACCGCGGTGAGTGGAAGTTTCACGGCCGGTTCAGAGAGAGCGGAGCTGCGTGGAGTGACTACGGGACGCTGCTCGGCGCCTGGATCCGACGCTTAGGCTCCGCCTCCCCGCGTGAGTCATAGGTCGGTGAGGGGGTCACCCCGTCTGTCGACACACACACACACACACTGTCTCACCCACACTCACCCCGTCGGTCTCACCCACACAACGTGACTCACCCTCACACACTGTCTCCCCCAAACTCACCCAGTCTGTCTCCACACACACACACACACACACTGTCTCCCCCACACAGTCTCCCCCACACTCACCCAGTGTCACCCTCACTCACCCTGGCTTCCCCCCCTACACACACACAAACATACACACACCGTCTCAAACGGTTCCCCCAACACACTTACCCCACACATTCACCTCACCACCCCGGATAAAGAACTGTGAGAACCAGGTTCTTCTCAGACCAGCATACTACTCAGCTGTCTGTACTTTTATTTGCTGCATTTTAATGTAAAACGAAATTTCCCTCACTCGCAGTGGTTTTATTACTACCCTAAACTTTACACCTTTCTTCTTTTATCTTCTCCGAAGGAGTTGTTTGTTCATTAATCATTCAAAGCCTTGATTCCTGTATTCATTGTGAGAAATGGATGATATTGAGGCTGTTGACAGTATTTTCTGATTTATGGAGTGATTCAAATGAGATATCACATAACATTTCTCCCAGTAAAAAAACTTTGCCTCTAATAAGTCAACAAAGTAAAAATAAAAAATAAACTTGTTGATCCTTGCTTTATCCAATATTCTTAAGTCTGGTCTGTACGTTTATAAAATACAAATATAGCCAATAAGATCAAATGCATTTATTACATTTGCTCGTACGCAGTATTTATGAAAACTTATACTCACTGTCTTTCATTTATGAAGTGGGCATGTTTAACGTTGTTTCAGTACATATCAGTATCGTCCCGTAATGTTTTGACACGCATTTGGAGAGCAGTTGGATTCATATTTGAATATTACAGATAAAATATACAAATATTAAACGTCTGGTGATGATAAATGTCCACTGTTGTAACTGTAGTGAGCCGTGAGGGGCATGTGGACAGCGACACCTGCTGGACAAGAAGTATAATCAGGGTCAGCTCACCTTTATGGTCAAACAACACTTTTATTTATTCACAACTACTGTCAGCAATCAGGTCTATGGAAATATTGGCTAAAAAAAATTCTAGTTAACAAAGCTTAAAATGCACATCAATAAGTATTACACTGCTGTGTTTTTCCCCTCTGGCACAGAGCAAACTATACATCCATCCAATGCACGGCGCATCTCTTCACAGTGAAAACCCTTTAAGTGCTTCTCTAATGTGAAATGAGGAAAAGAACCAAACACAAATGGAGGGCAAAGAAAATTTCTCAAGCTACACTTCTCCCCTATAAGCTCATTTTTGTCAGCTCATATGCCTCTTCCGTATTATAAAAAATATTGTAAACATTTATATTAATTGCACAACATACATTCAAATACATACCGTACTGTACAGCGAGATTTCACGTCTGTATCGTTATCCTGTAGCACCATGTATAAAGCAGGCTGAACAAACTTTTTTTTTTTTTGGATACTTCTTACAGTGTGGTACTGACAATGCAAAGGAAGGAAAAGCGGCATTGGGTGGTTAGTGTCGTGGGAAGGGGGGGGGGCTGCAGTCACTTTGCATCTTTCAGCTTGGTAAAGGACATTCATCAGCGTTAAGCGCGACTATAATACAAAAAAAAAAGTTATGGCAAAGACTTTGTTGCCGCCGGCTGTTTGAAAAAACCCATAGCAACCTCCACGTGCAGACACACCGGTGCAGAGAGAAAGAAGAACATTGTCCATTGGTGACCTTACAAGCGGTAATGTTGTAGCGTGGGCCACAGGCGGACACACCACCGTGAGTGACCGTGACATGGATGCGGAGCAGCAGAGTCGACGTGCATCCTCACGTGGTCACCGGATGTCATGTGAGGTGTAAGAAAGCGGATAAAAGCTGATATTTATATATAGTCTCTACAAGCGGCGCTGTTAGTCTGGATGGCTTGTGGACAGCAAACAGCCGCCAAACCTGATTCACAGCATCATTCAGATGTCAGAGGTTCTGACGGCAGCGGCGGGGAGGGGTCACGGAGGATGAAATGTGTGCGAGGGGTGGAACTGATACATCGGAGAGTCTTTCAGTCTCAGCGTCCCCCATCTGTCTGGGCGAGAGCCACGAAGAGCAGCTCTCTCCAAACAAATATATATATATATATATATATACACCCGGATTAGGAGAGAGTGGTATCTCAGGTTATGGTCCATCGAAGTGTAGTCAAGGTCCTTGGTGGTTCCTTTTTTCGCTGGAGGAGGCCAAATGTGGCCGGGTTGTGGGACGCAGCGGGTTAACCAACCCACCCTTCCCAAATCTGCCCTCTGCGCATGGGGAAACAAACATTATGAGTCA
This sequence comes from Colistium nudipinnis, assembly GCA_016785305.1. Lineage (NCBI taxonomy): Eukaryota > Metazoa > Chordata > Actinopteri > Pleuronectiformes > Rhombosoleidae > Colistium > Colistium nudipinnis. The sequence goes on from JAFBJU010001775.1 coordinate 210,510, forward strand.
AATGTGCCACTCCAGGCTTTTCGCTGGACACCGTTGAGGACGCGGCGAGGAACAGTAGGAAATGACGAAAAAAAGGGCTGGGAACAGAACAGAAATGAGACGTTCTCACCGACTGCATCGCTTTAGTGAGCGAATGGGAAATTAAAGGCGGTGCGGCCGTGCAATGCAGATAGATGCAATTAGTGCGTTTAGTGAGGAACAGAAGTGCAATGAATGGAGAGGGGAGCATGCTGACCGAGCTAAAAAAAAAATCTGGATAGAGGAGAGCTTGGCTGACTACAGAGGAGCAGATGGGATGATGACAAACTCACAGCGATTTGGAGGAAGGCTTCTTCACTTTTGGCCTCTTTCGACGATGAACTGGCCTGAAGCATGCACGGCACGTAAACACGCGCGGGAGGGAGGAGGGGGGGGGGAACACGCGGGGGGGGGGGGGGGGGGGGGGGGGAATGCATGGAGACAAATGCACAGGTATTTTTACGCACACAAAACACCCACACATACAAAGGCATATGCATGCGCGCACCACCCCCCCCCACCGACACACACACACACACGCACGCACAGCGGAGACAAGCGTATAGGCCTCATTACAAAAAAAAGCTAAAAACAAGGGGACGAGCAGAAGCTGAGCTGCAGGCTTGTATTTCGGCCCTTCTCTGGCTCCTGCCTCTGAAAACACTTTGATCACAACAACAAGGAGCCGCTGCACTTTGAAGAGCCGCAGCAACAACCAAAAAAAATCTGCACAAAAATCACAGTATTTCCTTTCCCCAGACGACTCCCTGAGCTGAAATATAACCAAAGGCTCTCCAGGGAGGCTGTAACCTTTTCTGACTTTACGATGTAACACGGAATCCATATGCGGGGACTTTGTAAAAGCAATCAGCTGTGCGGTGAGAGGAAAGAAAAAATAAAATACCTGTATTCACTGAAGTAGTTTCGCTCCTTTCCTCCTATAACGAAGTGCAGCTTGGCATTAGCCTCGGACTGAAAGATGCAGAGACTTTGCAATAATTCATGTTTTGACCCAGAAGCTTGTGACTCACCCTTCTCCGGGTTGCATTGCTTATGTCCCTTGCAGCCTCGTAGATCCATGAGCTGCTGATGCATTGCATTCAGGGCGCTGCGGTCCAGGGTGCTGACTGCATTTACCATCTGCAGGAAAAATGAGGACACAATGGAAAATCGCTGTTAAAAAGAAAGAAAAAAAAACTAAACGTGTTCTTGCTACACACGCGTGTCCGTGCAAACCACGTACCTGGTAGGGGTCAGTGTTGATGTCAAAATACTCGATGAAACCGGTGGCAAATTCACAGAACAGGAAGTTGTGCGTGTCATTGATGGTCCTGAGGCACCAGTAGGTGTTGTTGTTGGCACTGGTGCACGCACAGAACGGACCCACTGAGGGGGGGAGAGAGAGAGAGGAAGGGAGGGGCGAGAGAGGAATACAATGGTTGTTACCAGTGTTCCAAAAATATTGTTTTCCATCGTTTCTGCTCTGGAAAATATGTAAAAAAAAAAAAAAAAAACATTGTTCCAACCCAATATTCCACAGATTCGTTTTTTTTTTTTTTTAACAACCACACGTGTGAGTTCCTCACTTGTCCAGAAAGGGGCCGTCTGCCAGTGGTGGTTGTCGTGGGTGAAGCAGGTGAGGCCCGGCATGCTGCAGGTGTCGTTGTTCTGGAGCCGCTTGAGGAATTTGCGGATTTTCTTCCTGCGCTTCTGCTCCTTCTGCAGCCACTGGCTCTTCTGCTTGGACGGCATTCTGATGACGACACCATTTTTTTTTTTATGTTAAGTTTACTCGAGCCAAGACTGCCAGAGGACATAAAAAAAAAACCTTGTCACATACTGTAAATATTTACCTCAGCGAGTGCATTCGTCCTACGTTGAGCTTGAAAGTCTCTTTTTGCTTCAGGAGATAACTGAAGAGACAAAAAAAAACACCAATCGGTCAAAAATCAGATTTGACCTATAGACGCTGATGCTGACAGATCGTTCGTGATGAACTCTCACCTGGGAGTGGTGTCGCACTGACATTCCTCGGGCCGCACCTTTTTCAGGTGACCTTTGACCTCGCGCAGGTTCTTGATTTTAGTCTGCAGGGTTTCGATCTGGCCACGACACATTACATTACATACCGCAACTTATCAACAACCCGTGATGTGCGTTTTTTTTCTGTTACGGCGTAGAATGTATTTGTGAGTACCTCATGCTCGATGTGTAGTTTGTGGTCTTTCCATGCTTGAAGGGACTTGTAGAGTCCTCCATCACACTTGACTGTGTCATTCATGAGGATGGAGCACCTGCAGGAACCAAAACAAACACGTGAAAACGATTTTACCCATTTATCTCCTTTTTGACCTGAAATATTTCCGTCAGCGCCCAGACCTGTACGTGACTTTGAGAGCAGCAGCTGGTGGGAGTCCGTTGCCGGTGTTGGGTTCGGCCGCGGCTCCCATTCCGCTGAACTCCTCGTTGTCCTCCTCGTCGCCCCCTCCCGCCCTCCTGTCCCGGGTCCAGCTGCCGTTCTTGGAGCCCAGGGGCCGGTAGCCGTCCTCCAGGTCCACAGCGTACAGGTCTCCGTCCAGCTCGAAGGACACGGAGCGGGCCCAGCGCTTCCTGGAGACGGCCTTACTGGATTTCACCTCTAGGGAATAGGGATTCCTCGTTGTCCTCCTCGTCGCCCCCTCCCGCCCTCCTGTCCCGTGTCCAGCTGCCGTTCTTGGAGCCCAGGGGCCGGTAGCCGTCCTCCAGGTCCACAGCGTACAGGTCTCCGTCCAGCTCGAAGGACACGGAGCGGGCCCAGCGCTTCCTGGAGACGGCCTTACTGGATTTCACCTCTAGGGAATAGGGATCTGAATGAGATGGGGGGGAAAAAGAGGGATGTGTGTTTTTGATGCTGTCAATCAAGATCTATGATTTTGCAGACCAGTAAAAAGAAAAGTTGAAAATTCACAAATTATTTTGTAGTACCCTTGTCCACCACGCGATGGCAGCACAGACACACACTTCTCATCTCATGAATACTTTCAAAAGCTGACTATTTTAGTCTGAGATTAATGGCCCTGTTTGGCAGAGGCCTTTGTGGGCTACTGCAAGGACATTTAAAAAAATAAGGAAATAACAAGTGTCTCTCTGAAGAAAATCACGTCTATTAATAACCAACCCCACAACAACAAGGGTGCAGGTGAGTGGCGAGAGGAAACGACGTACTCTTCTTGGTGAGCAGCCTCTTCCGCTTCAGAACGGACGTATCGAAGCCCACCTCGGCACAGTTGCAGGCGTCAGAGTTGGCGGTGGCGGCGGCGGCGGCGGGGGACTGCAAGGAGGCACCACGGGCCATCAGAGCCTGCATCCGCGGGGCGTAGAGGCCGGCCATGCCCTTGCACTTATACAGCCTCAGCTTGCCAGTCGGGTCCTCCACACACTGCCACTTCTTAGACAAAGCAGGGCAAAGTGTTATGATGACGGGTCTTTGTGTTATTGCTGCACAAAAAAACGTTCTGACGGGGGTTAACCTCAAAGAAAAACAAAACCCAGACAGGCCTTAAGTTAAGCTCTGAAGGAAATATTCAGTATTCTTGTGGGAAAAATCACCTATTGCAAACACACGCCAGACTTAATGCACTTCAATTTTGAAGGATAAAAAAAAAAAAAAGAGTCTTTGATGTCAAATGGAACCCGGAGAGAATATTAAACTCGGCAAGTTGTCAACCAGACTGCAAATGATCACTCTGACTAAGACAAATCCTTGTTGTTCTCCTCAAACTTCAACATCCTCTTTCTTTTTCTTTTTTTTCTACAGATACCTGTCCTGGCTGCTGGCATGATGTCTGGTACTCGGCTTTCTGACACAGGTCCTTCACGCGCTGGTATTTCGGCAGGAAGTTCTCCTCCTGAGCCATTTCCTTCCCCTCGCCTCTCTTGTGTGGAGGTTTCCTGAAAGAACAGGAAAAAAAATGTTATGTTTTTATTTTTTTTTATTGAAACAACCCAAGGTACAGGGTGTGATGTTACCAGGAGACAATGGCTGGAATGAGAACATGTCCTGCAAAAAGGTCAATCAATGAAACATACCCTCTCTCGACGAGGAAAGAATCTCTCCACGTTTTGCCCTTCCTGCTCAACTGGAATCTGGAAAATGAGAAAAAAAAAATCTGTCAAATCCACTCTGATGTTTGCAGTGAACAAACATGCAGTCCATTATTTTTTAAATGTCACGCTCGTAGAAGCGGTGTAACACGAACCATCACAGGTTTCATTCAAAAACACCAAGAACTCAGTAGAGAGTCAGTACAACTCTTCACTCATTCTTGGCACACAACACTGTTTCAAATGCCATACTTCAATTGTCTAGGCAAGGCCAACATATAGTAATGAGTGTGTGTTCACCTATTGACGGGTCTGTCTGTGTCCAGCAGCTTGAGGATGGACTTGCCATCCATCTCTGCAGGAATATCCACTCCAGCCATGTCCAGCATAGTAGGAGCCAGGTCAACATTCAACACTATGTGAGGGTTACTGCAGGGGAGCAGGAGTAAAGGGATATTTATTATTATTATTATCATTATTACATTATATATTTATTACATACGATTATTTTATTTTATTATGTATTATATTTATTATTATTAGATTATATTTATTATTATTAGATATTTATTACACTATATTATTTTATTATTTATTATATGTATTATTATTATATTATATTTATTATTATTAGTAGTAGTAGTATTATTTGAAATGCAATATAAACGATAACACTGTCATTATTATAACATCCTGTGTTATGTTAAATGCAACGTTTAAATACACAAATATGCGTGACGTCTGTCACTCACATGGCACCGTGCTCCACATTGGGTCCTCGCACGTAGAAGGGAACGCGGATGTCAAACTCATACGGCATTGACTTGCCCTTGACCAGGCCGAACTGGCCGATGTGGTATCCGTGGTCGGAGGTGTAGATGACGTAGGTGTTGTCCACCTCCCCCGTCTCCACCAACATGTTGTACACCTACAGCAGACAAGTAAGTCAATCATTCATCATTCAAAATCAGCTCGGTGGTCTCCTGTGCTAGTTTCGAGCGGAAAAAAAGGGCATCGAACAATTTAGCAAGTGTGTCAGTGAATACATTATAGTCAGAACAAGCACAGATCTCTCAGGACTGCAGTCAGACAGAGTGTGTGGAGTGTGTGTGCGCGTGCGTGTGTGTGCGTGGGTGTCCGTCTGCCGTACCTTCTCCACGCTGTCGTCCACCGAGAGCAGCGTCTGCATCCTGCGGCGCTGCAGCATGTTGGTGAACTGCATGTGGACGGGCTTCATGGCTCCCGTGTAGCGCAGGATCCAGTGCTTGTCCATGTTCGGGGCGTGGTTGTAGCTGGGGGTTCTGTGTGTGTGTGTGTGTGGAAGGAGATGGAACAATTGACTGTGTGTTGCCTCTCTCACATACAAACATGAGAAAATAAGCATATCGCCGTTTTTCCCCCCCCACCATCTCTATATGTGTTGTTTCCATATTCTAACTCTGGATTATAGAAAATCTATGCGTGTGGCACAGTAACAACATTAGGACCCGCCGGCTTCTATTCCTTCTTTCCAAAGTGACCAGGAAACTGTTTATACAGTGCAAAAGTGGAGGTTACATAAATCATGTAAAATGCGAAGCACGGCGATCGATAGGCCCCCGTGCCCGGTGAGCGCGGTGTGATCAATATTTAACTCTGAGCCACGTGGAACTTTAATTATTTGAGAATAAACACTGCTAAATAGCTAATGAGATCCTAGAAGCCAACATATTTAACGCTTAAGAGCGGATCGATTTGACTTTTAAAAAATGGCGGCTGGAGAGAGGAGGCAGAAACTGCAGTCTCATTACCGGCCTGGAATATGTCTCTGGAGGCCCGTAGCGGGTCTGCCATTAGCCAACAGCAGCAGCGCACAGCCGGTCGCAGGCACGCGCACGCGTCCGAGGTGCATGTGTGAAATGTTTCATGTGTGTGCGTGCGCGTATGTGTGGGTGTGCCCCCCCCCCGAAAAAAAATCATCACCTAGGCTTTATCCATCATGCCCCTCTCCCATCACCGGCTGACAAAATGCTACAAATTAGCCGAGCTCGTTACTAGCGGTAACGCTGATGCGAGCGACACACCGAGCCAAATAAAGCGGAGTAAAAGGCCGCCTGTGGAGACGGAGAGGGCGGAGAGGGCCCGGCTGCCAACGGCGCAGGCGGGAGAGAAGATAAGATGGCGCTGAGATTACGGAATCTGTGTCATTCTGGGTCAGATGAAATGAAAGGTGGGATGACTCACAGTGCCAGCAAATAGCTGTGAGTGTGAAAATGTGAGAAAAAATATATATACATTTATTTGACATGCAGGCTTTGTCCCGCACAAACCATACTCGGTTTTGCATCAAAGAGGCAAAAAAAAAAAAAAAAAAAAAGGCGTTTCTATTCAAACGGCCCACCCTCAGTTGCGTAGGTGAGATTATTATCACCACAGCAGTTTTTTTGCGGCTCACATGTGCTGCGATGCGTTGGGGAAGGCCGTGCTGTACTGCGGGGCGGAGTCCTCGGGGCCGTGCGGGGCCACGTGGCTCAGGACCATCATGACGGGCCGGTGAGGATACATCTGCTTGGACATGCGGAAGTAGTTGACGCTGTCGTTGGTGATGACGTCGGTCAGGTAGTCCTGCGGGGAGAGCAGACACCGGCCGCCAGGAACTCAGTGGGACACTAAAATAATGACTCACAGCGGATTTCATCCCACTGTTTAAACCTTTGAACCCAGTTATTCATCTAAACCCGCTAATAAATGGTTTCTCGTTGGAAAATGAATAAATCACTGCTTCCACATTGTGCCATCTGTTTTTTTTTTTTTTTACAACAATTCAAATATTCCGCCTTGTTTTATCGTTGCAAATAGACACATTTGAATAGTATTCCAACATCACATCAAAAAATCCAAAATATTTGGTAATTATAGCATAGGGTTACCGCAGCCTAGAAATATTTGATGTGTGTTCTACGTCAGCAACGTTATCCGACGGAGAGGATTGAATAGCAGTCGCACCTTTGAGTAGCTGCCGCTGTGTTTCTCGCGCGCTCCGTTCCTGCACAGGGTGTAGTTGTAGAAGCGGGAGTTCTTCACCAGCGCTACCCATTCCTTCCAGCCAGGGGGCACATAGGAGCCATTGTACTCGTTCAGATACTTTCCAAAGAAGGCTGAGCGGGGAAGAGGGTTATGTTAATGTGGTCCCTCAAGTCCCAGTGCGTCTTTGAAACTCTGAACTGAACTTGTGTGTGTGTGTGTGTGTGTGTGTGTGTGTGTGTGAAGCTATGTGGGTCACAGGCCTCACCTGTCCTGTAGCCGGAGTTGTTGAGGTGCACGGCGAAGGTGTGCGGCTCGTGGTGGGCCTGCCACGACGGCGAGGAGCAGTTCTCGTTGTTGGTGTAGGTGTGGTGGTTGTGCACGTACTTGCCCGTCAGGATGGAGGAGCGGGACGGGCAGCACATGGGCGTGGTGGAGAAGGCGTTGGAGAAATGCGTGCCGCCCTTCTCCATGATTTGCCGAGTTTTGTTCATGGCCTGCATTGAGCCTGGGGGAGAGAAGGAGAGTGGGATGGAGTGGGGGGAGGGGGGGGGTGGTTGGCGGTGGTGGGGTATTGAGAAGTTGGAGAGAGGAAAAAACAAGAGTAAGAGATCAAGGAAAACAGAGTTGGGTAAAGAGTGAAAAACATAAACACGGGGCGCGAGGGGGCTAAGAGCGAGAAAACAAAACAAGTAAATGGACACGGCGAGAAGCAAACGAGGGGATAAATCTTTTTGGTAAAGTGTAACCCATTTGGATGCCTGTGTACCAAAAGCTTTTCAGGCGGATGGTGATTGTTGGGGGAAACAGATGCTTGACCATAAATTCCTGCTTTTCAATGGGAGTCTTCTCAGCAGCGATCACGGCCGGACAAAGGATGTCACCGGGGGCCATTATGCAGCCACTCCAGTCCAATACGCCGCTAAAGGACTTAAGCGGGTCGGGAGATGGCCCGGGTTTGGCACCCGGACAATGGGAGCCATGGGCCGCCCTCATTCCATGCCAGCCGTGGAGGAGTTGGCGAGTGAGAGCACATGACTTTGAGAGGGCCAGTTGTTTTGGTGCCAAGAGGCAACCTTTGGGGCTGACCCCTCCCGCCCCCCTCCGCTGATTCTGTTGGATCCACACGGAGAGGAGGTCCCCCCCCCCCCCCCCCCGACACGCCCCCCCCCCCCCCCCCCCCTGACACAGAGCAAACAGAGACAAACAGAGGGGTAGGAGCCTGTCTCACCCAGCTCGATGTCCTGGTCGTCGGTGAGGATCAGGATGATGTTGGGCCGGACGTTGCGGATGTGGCGGTCCCTCTGGGGGCGGGACCTGAGGCGGTAGCCGGCGGAGCCCTGGGCCGCGGGGAGCGCCTCCCCCAGCAGGAGGAGGAGGAGGAGCAGAAGGGGAGGGACGGGGGTGGAGAGCACCCGCCCTGCCATCACGCCGAACCTGCAGTCACCTCGTCGGGTGCTCAGCCAACCTGAGGGAGCAGACAGAGGCGGATCAAAATAAAGACACACACACACACACACACACAGACACACAAAACAAGGTGGTAGAAACAGCAGATGAGCCTCGCACGGCCATTACAGGCTGCTTGTCTTTACAAACGCCCCCCTTTAGGCTGAGCTCAGCTCGTTAATCAATCATTAATGATGCATTAGAGTGGTGTCATTGGCCGGGTGTAACGATCTCTGGTGATGAGCACATGGCTGCCAGGCTGGGGGGCTAATAGGCCCCGGGCCCAGGGCCAGCCACCTCGGGGCCTCACCTCCTCCCCGAGAGTGGGTAGGAATGGGGGGGGGGGGGGGGGGAGCAGAGGTGGCGGAGAAAAACGGGGGGGGGGGGGGGGGGGGGGGGGGAGCAGAGGTGGCGGAGAAAAACAAAAGAGGAGAGGATGAGAAGAGGGGAAGTGAAGACGGGGGTCACTGACTTGAAAAGGAGACCAAGTGAACACACATGGTGAGGAATAAAAAATGAAAAAAAAAAAAAGTAAAAATGAGAGCAGCAAAAATATTCCGCAATATCACCGAGGCCAATTAAGTAAAACCGCCTCGGGAAGTGCGTGAAAAATTACAAATTCTTCTCTCCTCGGAAGAACGTAACAATTAGAGTAAAATATGTGTTAAATCGAGCTTTTCCTAAATTATTCTCTACAACGCAGTTCAGCAAAATGACACTACTTTCCTATTATCTTCTAATAACTCTTCCTCATTAACGGTACAACCACCCCCCGCCGCCCCCCTGAGTTTACCACGGCAACTGTTGGATCTGCAGCATTACCTGAGCGATTAGTTCTTCTAATCTTAAACTACAATTAGTACGAAACTGCAGGATCTCACAGAAACAAACGCCAGGGAAACAGCGGGTTTCGGCTTTAATTAGCCACTGCTGACGCACACTAAATATTTAACATCCGTAAGTAAATCTAAATCCTGTCATATAGTAGAGTACATTGCAGACTGTGTCATTTTAAAGCAATGGCAGACATAAGGCACATCATATGCGTCGATAAATCAATCTTTAAATAAAGGCTGTTGACCATAACCATAAACGTGGTTTACAAGCGGCAGTGAATGCCGCGCCACCACCCGGACACGGAAAGGTGGGGTTTGTGCGCAGGTGTGTGTGTGTGCCTTTGTGAGTCCACCGGGACCGTGTAGGCACGGCAAAGATTTGAAGACGAAGACAACAACAGCGACAAAAAACGCCGCAAGCTTTCTCCGCCGGGACTGAAGCGCCTCGGTAACAACAACCTGACTGCACAACGCAAGTGCAACGCGGGGCTTGGGGGGAAAAACAAGTGAACACAAGCACAGCCATGCCAGGGTGCACATGCACACAATCGAAGCTCTCATCAAAGACAAAGTGAAGCAAAAATAAAATATAGATATATATTTATGGAAAATATGATTCCAAGTGTTGTTTGTTTTTTTTGAGTTACATAAAGTCCCAGTAGATGTGTGTGAGCTGATTATGTAACACAAAAGCTCCCTGTTCCTCCAGGCTCTACACTGCCGTCCAGATTGTGAGCATTAAGGTTTTCAATGTCGCACAATCACCCACACACATACACATCCTCCATCCTCCTCCTCCCCCATAGTGTTGCTTTGCTCAAAAGATCACCAATGTACAGATACAAATGCACAGCGGAAACAAGTGAAAAGGCGCACACACACGCGCGCTCACGCACACACACAATGTACAACCGCAACCACCGCAGCTGTGTTTACTCTGGTTTCCTACTTCAGGGCCTGTGGTTCTTCCCTGGAGGAGCGCACGAACTCTGACCCAGGGCATTATGTGTTCTGGATCGTCCCCACTCTCTCTCTCTCTCTTTCATATCTGCCACGACATGAAAGCAACACAAACAAAGGAACAATCCAGCTGAAAGCCATTTGAAACGGACACAGAGACACATTTGACTCAGCTCTATTATCCTGCCAGCAGAAATGGATTCCACCACGTGTCGGCTGAATGAAGAACAGACTCGGTGTGTCCAGAGCCGATCTCAGCCACGTTTTGTGGTTTGGTTTTGTGGCGGGGAAGGTAAAGTCGGAGGAATACCAAATATAGCTCAGCTGTATTTCAGGCAGCGAAATATCAATATCCCGGTATGTAAATGCTGTGTTATTGACATGCTTCCACGAAGGATATTTTTCCTGATATTTTTCCCATGAGGCCCTGCTGCTCCTTCTCCCCTGTATAGCGAGGACTAATTGGATTTCCAGGCTTTTATCAGCTCTAACTGACACATACAGTCCTTTCCTTTTCAGCCATCTCCCCCCCTCCCCCCCTCTCTTTTATCTGGCAGCATTGTTTATCTCCCCGGGTGGCAGATGCTACATGAAAACACAAAGCAAGAGGTAAGCTGAACGTCTGAACGGACACGGGCCATTAGAAGGTGTGTGGAAAAAAAAAAAAGAGGCAGAGACGGACAACTGATGGGAAACTGCAGGACTGCAGCCAAGAGCTTCTCGGCCTCCAATCACATGATGGTTTGTACACATTCATAATTCAAGGCGAGAGCCTCATCAGCCTTTTTTCACTGAGTGAACGGAGAAAAACAACGATGCTGGGTGAGATGGAATAAAAGAGTTATTTTTTTTTTTGCCATTTAGACAGAATCACAAGACAACATGAGTAAATATGACTCTGAGCAAAACTCATAAAAATGGCCGGGGGGGGGGCGGGGGGAGGATATGAGATCATAGGGAAGGAGCTTCTTCCAAAATGTTTGAGGGCCGTGGATCATCCGAGGTGAGACTAACGCCGAGTGATGCCTGGAAGTCAGAACAGAGGCTCATTGGCTTGTAAAGCAGCACAGCATGGCCAAATAAAAACTTCATGCGGGCTCATCATTTATTGATCAGACTGCATTATAAATGCCCTGACAGCCCAGCCGGCCGTGTCACAGCATGGGCACGATGGTTAGAAGGTGGCGAGAAAACAAAAAACGCCGGACGGAGAGCCAGCTACTGCGTGTCCCGACGACGCGCCTCGCTGCTATCACGGTTGGAGTGGGCCAGCGGAGGAAGCGAAGAGACTTGCTTTATAAATCTTACACAGACTCCTCTGAAGCGATAATGTACTCCGGCCCTATAAATAAAACACCTCGGGCTTTGAAACAAGGCCCAAACTTAGGATTCACACAAGCTACAGCCCCCGGAGAAGAAAAGGCTGGAAACTGACGGACTATGAGAAAAACCTTGGGAACAAAACAATAAAATATATAGGCATTTATCGCATATTGGAAAAAAAAGAACGGGTCACGGCGTGCACTGGCAATTTCGTCAGCGCTGTCCGTTATAATGCATAGGAAATATGGAGGGTAAAAAGGCCCCACGAGCTTGAAGCCAAACTCCTGGATTTTCCATCAGAAATACTCTGACGCAGAGATGGATGGAGAGAGAGAGAGAGAGAGAGAGAGAGAGAGAGAGAGAGAGAGAGAGAGAGCGTGTGAGAAAAGAGGGAAAAAAGAACCTCTGGGCAGTCTGGAGCGAACAAAGCCCGGGCACCTCCATCGCTGATGGATTTTTCTTTTTTCCCCTGCAAAAAACATGAAAAGTATATTCACACACCGAAGCTCCCGTATAAATTAAAACAGAATAAAACCAGAATGCAAAAAAAAGCACAAAATCTCTTCCGCTGTATTCCAGTTCGTGGATTAAAAAAAAAACATAAAGGACCTAAAGGCCAGGAAACATTTTAAATAGACACATCCACTTCTGAATGTGACCCACTATGGAGCCAACACCTTTGGTCATAATCGAGGCTGGCAGTGTGACTCTGTTCCCATTGGCTCTGCACACGGAATGTGCAAAAAATCTCCAAGGACCCTTGAATTTACCAACAAAAGCATTCACATGCAAATCGTGCATTGGGACACGCCATCTATGTGAGAATAACTTTTTTCTTTCTCTCTCAGAAAAGTTTATGTGTGTGTGTGTGTGTGTGGAAGAAAGAGTTTGGGATTCTCAATACAGTATGGAATGTCTTTTTCATGATAATAAGAAGCCATGGTTTTCCACGCCCGTCCCTCATTCTCTGCACGCAAAATCTGCACCACCACTACCTGGAGAAAAAAAGCAAGGAGCCAGATCATTATTATATATATCGCACTCGTCAATCTCACGGCCAAAAATGGCAAAAAAAATAACTGTACGTTGGAGAAAAAAACAAAACTCCCACACAATAGACTTCTACCTCGTCACTCGCACAAACAGACGCAGACTGTACCGAGAGCCAGGGCGGCAACTCTTTATCTGTAACTTTTTTTTATTTTTTATGGTTGAAACTCAAAATGCGAAAAAAAAATAAAAAATCTTCATAAAATGCTCAATTTTATCAGCAATTTTTGGACAGAGCTATTTTGATCATTTGCATTTCAAGTCTTTTTTGCTCCCCTACTTAATCTAAACAATAAATTTAACTTAACTAAAACAGTGACAAGAGCTTTAAGCCTCCTGCTCCGACAGCAGTGTCCGGTATCATCAGTGATTAAAGTTCGGCTTAATGACTTCCAAAACAAAGGCTTAATTAAACAGTCCTTTCCAAACTCTCCTGTCCCTCTCTCCAATCATTAACGACCCTGAAATCATTTTCCACCAACCCTCCTACGGCTCTTTGATTTAAAACCTGCACCTCCACAGTCTTTTTCACAAACGTGTCTTTACTTCCTAATCGCCAGGCTCCAATAGTTGCGGATGACGGGCCTTAAAAGCCCGGGGCAGATCCCCATTTGGGGGGGGCAGATCTCATTTAGATTTCCCCCCTCAGGTTTCTGATGCGCTCGGCACTCTGCGGCCATCCTGACACGACACTCGCGGAACCCGCGCGGCAATTTTCTGTGTGAATGCGCACACACACACACACACACACAAAAGAAAAAGTGAGAAAATGAGATCGGTGCCGTGATGGAGGAGTGCGATATATTTCTTTCTTGCAGTTATTCTTAAAATATTTGCCCCCACCCCCCACGTCTGAGCTTGTTTATGTGCTATACTCTCCCCTAACCTTTAAGACCATCTGGAATGCGCTGCCCCGGACGGGGGTGAAATATGAATGAGAGTCATTTTAGTGCTTAACACATCATTAATCCTGCAGTGAATCTGTTGCCCTGAGAGAAGACGTGAAGTGCGATGTGTTCTGGCTGGAAATCTGGGAAACAACACACGCACACGCACACACCTGCACGCTCACACACACACTGCAGCCTTTATTCTCTCTATATTTTCCCCGCAAACAATAAAAGAATACTTTGGTGCTCTGGTTATGCTTGTTTTTTTTGTTTTTTTTATTATTTGGCTAAAGCAGTGCTCCAGAGGACACTGACATTTTAGCGAGGTCCATAAAGAAATGTTTTTTTTCTTTTTCTTCTTTCTCTCATTTTGTGTCATTTGGTTCAGACTCCGGCTGCCTCGCACATCCTCAGACCTCATCTCTGCGAGACTCCTCTGGGATAAACCGGAGCAGTGACTGGGAACCAGACTTTATCACCCGACATCAGCGTCTGACCTCACATATTCGCTTTTGACTGAATGGGGCCAAATCTTGGAAGCAAAAGGATTCAAAATAATGTGAACAGCCTTCCGAGGGTGGCGGAGGCGGATTTAGCCGCATGATAATGACTTTGTCATTGTGGAAAGAAAAAAAAAAAAGAAAAATTCAACATCTGTGTCATATTTGAGTGTCTACATACTTTCCCTGTTTGATTGCCGATTTATAATGCCAATAAATATATATATATAGATATTATATATAAATGTCAACACAGAGTGAGTGACTGTCTCTGTCCACACCCAGACCGACAGCCGAACAAAAAAAAAATCCTCTCCGCAGCTCCCATAATCCACGGAGCCCATTATCTTTTAAACGGTTTTCAACGCACAAAAAGAGTGATGAGATGTCGGGCAAATAGTTTGAAGGAAGGAAAATGGGCGGGCGAACGAGAGATTGAGAGATTGAGAGAGAGAGAGAGAGGTGTGGAAATACAGAGGCTGTATGATGGTGTCGGCTCAGACAAAAGGCTCAGTCATGATGAGTTCTCTGTGGGGAACAAAGAGCTCTGACAGACTCCCTCGACTATAAATGTGTTCGCAGTACGCACAACGAGACACACAAACACACATGCAGCCAGGCACACAAACACGCCAACTATCTTTGTGTATCAGACTTTACAGTTCTCTCTCTCTCTCTCTGACGAGGGGACGGGAGAACAAGAGTCGGACTAATTATCTCTGAATCGCAGGCGAATGAACAGCGTCGTATTGTCGAATTGTTTTCTAACAGTTTGTGTAACAGCAGCGGTGAAGGAGAACCACACAGATCCTGTGTGATTTTTTTATTATTCTTTTTTTTTAATCTCCTCCAGGTTGAACAAACTCTGAGAAGATATTACCGATAAAGAGTTTGGAATCGCAGCCACGGCGACAACGTCAACGCGGAGGAAGTTGTGTTGTTCGGTCGTCACCTCTTGCCAGCTATCACTTTCTTTCACTCCTCGGTTTCCAGCAGCAACGGGGCGGCATGTCGGCCTAGCGTGGTGGTCCGTGGGTTTTTTTTTTAGGGGGGGGGGGCTCTTGAGTCAGGGTCCTCGGCAGGGTCATGGCATTTACCCCTTCTTTTCAAGGCACCCCTGCAGTACGCTCCATGAGAGCCCAAAGAGAACACGGAGGTGTTAGGGGCAAAAAAAAACACAAACAGAGCCCTGATTGTGCCCCCCCCCCATGCGCACACACACACACATACACACAGCTCCACCACCAGACTGAGAGAATGAGCAACTGTCAATGGTGTTTTGGTAAATACGTGGATGTGTTCTCTTCAGCCGGTTTATTCAGACGTGCTGGGGACGGGGGACGGGGGGCTGCTTGGCAGTCTGCGAGTGTCCCTGTTTTTCCGGCCCCATTGAGAATCAGGATGGCAAAACCATTTCTGGGGAGCCGCGGTCTCCTGTGGGACGGGTGGGACGGGGGCGACGGGGGACAGCATGCTGGTGGACAGGGGCGGCCCGCTGAGTGATGGCTGTTTCTTATTGGCACTGATTGACCAAGAGGCAAAGCCCCCCTGCGGTGTGTCACACCACGGCTAAATGGATTACAGGCAAATCAGCCGGGGACCATTGTTCCACGGAGCTAACTGCCTCATTGAGACTTCAGCGCCAGCCGAGCGACTTCTGCGTGACATTGAGTCACTTTCGGCACCAATTTCAAAAAAATCTATCAAAATATGATCCAATTAAAAAAATAAAATAAAAAATACTATTATTAACAGTGTTGTCTTCTTCTCGTTCATAAAGCGCACACGTTTGAGGGTGAAATTACTCCATCGTTTGTTTTGTTTTAATTACGTGCCATTTCTCTCCCATCATCAAATTAGCTCCTGCAGCGGGGGAACTATGTAAATGATGATTACAGACAACAGCAGTTTCAGGAAACAACGGCTGAGTAAATCACAGATAACAACATTTAGGATGGAAGTTAGACTACACGGCTGCTGCAGATGTGAAAAAATATATATATATATAAATAAAAAAAGAAAATGTACTCTCTGGATAAAAAATGGCTGTCCATTACTCAAAGAGGACCTGCACAGCGGAGGGAGGGCCGGCGGGGCCCATTTCATCCGCTGTTAAGCACACCCCTGGGGGTTAGAGAGGTGATGACCACTTCTTTACTTCTCCACTCCTCCCATTCTCTGTCCTAACCCCCCCAAATCATCACTCGCCGGCTTTCTCCGGCCCCTTTTGTGGGTGGATTATTGGGGGTTTAGAGGCGCACACGCTGATCCCCCATTCCCTCCCCTGTCGGCGCCACACAGGGGTTTAAGATTAGGCCGCAGAGGGGAGACGGCCACACAATGATCTGAATTACAGAGGCTTTCTATGTATGACCACTTTACCCCACACACACACACACACACACACTCAAAAGATTTTTCCCCACTCAAAAGATAAATAAAAAAATCACCACAGAATGCTATTTGGGAGCTCCGGGTTTTCCCAGCAGGAATCTGGAGCGACAGGCCAAAGAAACCCAGGGCAAACTTTTTTAAAACCTGAAACAGCACCTGCCGTTCCACCCGGAATTCAGCGAGTGTTTTTCTTTTTCATCCCAGACTCTGTTTTTGTTCCGTTTAATAATGAACATGTGTGTCGGCCCTTGTAATAGTCCTCGGTGAACGCACAACGCGGAAAATGCCAACGACAATCAAACCACCCTCAGGTGAAACCGCAGCCGAGGGTAACTGCGCACACACACACACACACACACACACACACACACACACAGACACAGACCAGACTGTCTCTGCCTCTACAGGTCGGTTTCCACCTCTCTCTGCCCCGTCCCTGGGACAGCTGCCAGGACGTCCCATCTGTCTCTCCTGACCTGTGTGCGAGACCACGGGGGGGAACCTAAGTGGCCCACAAAGGGGGTCTCTGGCACCCTGCCCGCCCGGTAATGACGGCTGAGCTGCCAGCGGGCCGCCTGACGACTCTCCGGGTCTCTGTCTGTGGTGTCAGAGTATTGATATTGTATCGTGTTGCAAATGGCTTGGCAGCCTTTTAATGAGAGCCGAGATTGATCAGGTGGTGGCGGTGCTGGCTTTACTGTGGATGATGCTCATTGTGCCTCCCTGCAGGGCTGACCTCCCTCTGTCTCTGTATCCCTGAGACAGGACACACACACGCATGCACGCACGCGCAGGGATACGCGGGCTGCAACACGACGTGAAAGGACTCATAATATATCTCATTCTAATTCAAAACATGTCTCGCATAATAACGCTTTCCTCGTCAAGTTCATTTTTTTTTTTTCAAACTTCTGTGGATTTGCTTTGGTTACAAACACACTTTCCTGCCCTGGAGCATCTTGAAGTTGAGATGGAGTAAACAACTGAAAGTACGTATGAAAGTCATCCAGTTCAAAATGCAACTGGCAGAAATCTTAAAAAAATGATGGTCTCAAATAAAATAAAAAAACATTTCAGTTTTAGTCTGCGTTTAGTAAAGAAAAGATCAAGTTGTTATAATCCCTGCAATTCTTTCTGCAAGCAGAATAATTTATCAGCACAAAAAACGCTTTCAGTATTTCTCTCAGTAAATTGCAACGGCTGGAATGTTTTCTCCACAAAATATCCAAATAATATTAAAAGATTAATTGTGAAGCATGCCAACACACACACACACACACGCACACACACACACACACAGGGTTGAGGGTGTGAATGTATCTCTGTTATGTTGATGGCTTTGTAGGGATCCTATAACCGGAAAAAGAAAAGTTCCGAAATATTCCAAACCACCTTCCTGCCGTCCTCTATGAAGTCAATTCACCTTTCCATCCCTCCTCCACCCAGACCCTCCTCCATCGGCTCACGCCAAGGTCACAGCGGTGGTCCCTGGGACTCCACTCTCTCCTATTAGCCCTCCATTAGGAGCCTGTCAGGGAGGCAGCCAGCTGTCAGAGCCCCGGTGGTTGTGATCATGACCCCCCCCCCCCCCCCCCCCCCCCCCCCCCCCCC
>JAFBJU010001775.1:228640-388648 GCA_016785305.1 Colistium nudipinnis
GTATACCCCCCCCCCCCCCCCCCTCCCACTCAGCCTCTGGTCCCCCTCAGGGATCTACAGCAGCAGGGGTGTGTGTGTGTGTGTGTGTGTGCGGGGTGGAGGTAGAAATGAAACCCCTGCTCCGTACTCAGGGGAGGGGACGCTTTGATGACTTCTCGGCGGCCTTTACTCCTCAAGCTGCCGGGAGGTCACAGATTCTCTGGTGATCGGTCACACTTCGGAATGTGATGCCAGAACAATTTGAATACCAATGCCTTGGATTTCCAGAGGTGGAAAAAAGGTACATGTGGTTGGAAGCCTGCTCGCGCCCTCTCTCTCTCTCTCTCTCTCTGTCTGTGCCTCTCGCTCCTATTAAAAATGAATTAGCAGCGTCCCTGATCAGGTTCATCACCCTCCTGTTGCAATTAGTGACGTGTCAGATTGCGGAGTGTGGCCCCATGTCACTGGGAGAGTCATTACCGCACCATGGTCCAGCTCTCTGACCTCCGCCTTCACAACCTTCCTATCGCTCCGGCCCGTTGGCTCGGATGGGACATTAAGCACGGGACAGGACGGGGGGGTTATACCCAGTTCTTTAAGCACCGGGGGGGGGGGGAATTAATGGGTGCCCATAACCTTTTACTGTGGATGGCAGCGAGTGGAGAAAAAAAAAAAGGTCAATCAGATTCATGAGAAAAGCGCCTGGGATGGGATGTCTGCACGTAATGAATGTTGTGTAGCGCCAAGATCTCCGTTGCCCTCGCCTACATGGGAAGTATTAAGAGCATTAAAAATAAATGGGGAGCAAAGCCATTTCCAGACGCACATAAAATTCCCCCTGTAAATTCACAGGGTAAGCAGACAAGAGAGGCGCGGTGCCCTGATCTGAGCGGGGCAGAGTGGCACTACTTTACCGCCATAAAGACTCACTTCATTATCCTTATATCGTAGTTAACCAAGCATTACGGGGAAACAACGTGCCAGGCTTCGACCGGGACCTCCACCCTGCCGGCCCTGTGGGGACGACACATTTTGGTGTCCTCCTGCGTTGGGTGATCTCCTCGTTAAACGCGGCTGTGATTCAAAGCTATTGGAGCAATTATCAGGACGAGAGGAATGGGGCCTTTTTTGGTGGAGAGATGAAACCTCAGTTCCGCCCAGTGGTTAGGCAAGCAGGCAGACGAGACACTTTTCTTTAGACGTATCCACACACACACCACACACTTTTCACATCCTTACAAATTCAGTGCCGATTCCCAGCCGGCGGACACACAACAGAAGAATGAGCCGCTCCTGTGTTGTGGCTACAAAGCTCGGCCGGGGCGGCCCCCTCGGTGTGTGGCGCTGCAGGTTGGCACGCTCACAGGGGGGGGGGGGGGGGGGGTTTTTCGGGGAGGGGGTGCCATCCTGAGCGTGGGCAGGCAGCGTGCCCGATGTTGACAAAGCCCCGGTATTGCCTGCTGTCGGCCCATTCTGTGTGCACCAGGCGGAAAGAATCAATTAGGGCTCAGCTCACAACAGAGCACTTTAATATTTGACTTTTAATCGGCGGGCAGGAGGCAGGCAGGGGCACGGGGAGCAAGCTGGCACTTTCCGTCTCGCTGATGTGGAAAATGAGGGTCAGGAGGAAAAGAAATGCTCATCACAAAAATGTGCATCACTAACCCCTGAACATCGGACTCATTCTTGAAAGCAGGGGTCTTCAACGTTCTTCAGTCCAAGGACCCCCTACTATATATATAAAATGGTGTTTTATATTAAACTGGAACTAGGCCGTGTTTAAACATGGCTACCCCCTTATTTTCAATCTCAATATTAAGCCATTTAATTAATACGCAGGTTAATATATTCATGTTTGGTTGGAAAAAAAAAATCAGAATTTTTGTGAACCCCCCCTGCAGTACCTCCGCAGACCCCCTGTTGAAGACCTCTTCCCCAAAGTATTATGGGAAGATGCCCACATACCAAAAGGTCCTCATGCAACCAAGCAGGAACTCAAAGGGACAGCGCTTTAAGAGAAGAAACCCAAACTGATGAGGTCTTCACTTGGCAGATGATGATGATGCACCTTTGAAGAGTCCCTCTTGAAGACTTTAAGTCTGCCGAAGGCCTCCTCTGCCAGAGAGAGGAGAACGCCGTCCTCACGCGGAGGAGGTTTTGAAGTGGGGATCATTCCTCAAACAGAATAGCTCACCAAAAGGTTCGCATCCTTCACCTGTCTGCCGGCGCGGGAGTCCCAGAGATGCAACGAGGCCCAATCAGCTGGCTCACATGCACCGTCACCAAAAACGCATCACGAGTCAGCCATAGATTCCCTAACCATAAACCATCGCAGTTTCATTCAGCGTCCGTGCGTACTGAGTCATTTGTGCCACCAGAACGAAGCACTAATTACAGCCTCGCTGATACCGATGTATTGTTGCATGTGATAATGAGTCGGCTGTGCACAGCTGTGCGTGTGTAACGCCCACATGTGCGGGGAGCTGCTCACACACACACACTCGCGCACCCACGCAGCCAGGCCAGCATGCACTTGGTGAATGGCCAACAGGACGGAAGTAGTGAGGAGTTGTGATTTATTGCCTCTTTAAGACTCATTGGCTGATAAATATTGGTGTTTTTTTTGAAACCTCAGAGCCTCTTAAGTTACTGGCTTAACATGAAGTGCTGCAGAAAAAAAAGAGCCACAGTTATCATTTCTTGTTAAGTAAATACTTTGGGGGGGGGGGGGAGAAGCCCAGTTTTTCAGCCTTCCATGTAATAACTCTGAGTTGGCTAGTCCAACCTGTGTATGTCGTGTCTTCACCGTCACCGACGGCCACCGAGGAGACATCGGCTGTGACCGCGACACGGCCCACGGCTCTCTTTTGATCACGGATTCCGGCTCAGCGGGGGGGCCGGCAATAACCGTCCCCTCGTTTGTGCTAAATGAAATGCTAATCACTGGCAGGCAGATGAAATGAGGCGACGCGATGTGAGGCAGCGTGACGCATGAGTCGCATCTGGAGCCGACGCATCTGCCCCCCCCACAGTAAATAGAGTGTTGATGTTAACCGTGGACCTGCTGTGCCGTGCGTTTTTTTTTCTTCTCCCCCTCGGAGATCTGTAGAATCCATGGCAACGGGAACCATATTCGCAAGCGGACTTATTTCTGCTCGGCTGGAGGAGTGATCCGCAGGATGGATGGATGGAAGGATGAAGCCCGAGAGGTCACGGCGGCAAAATTGCCCCGTACCGAGTGACCACAACTACTGAGATGACATAACAAGGGCAGCCAGGGAAAGACACAACTTTGCGGATAAAAAACAAATACACAGAGAAACGCGCAGTGGCTGCAGCAAGAAAAGCAAACACATGAAAATCCACTTCCCTGTATATGAGTATTGAAAGGGCGGGAGGAGGAGGAGGAGGAGGAGGAGGTGAGGAAGAGGAAAACAGTCTTACCTTCCTGTCCTAAACAAGCCGCCTGTGGTGTTCTCGTCTCCCAGTGAATATCCGTCTCCGACTGGCACGCTCTGTAAGGAAGCACAAAGTCCAGAGTGGATGAATACTTGGGAAAAATATGCAACTCTTCCTCAGGAGCTCCAACCGAACCTCGTCTCATATCTAGGCAAATTTAGGGCTGGCTTCTAAAAAAAAATTTAATAAATGTTATAAATACAGTACGCACTGATTCATCCCAGCCTGACGCAGACCTGAATTGTGTCTGTCCTCCCCGAACAGATGGAACAAGTCATCCATCCAGTCCAGATGCCACACCCAGTCCCACCACTCCTCCCACACGTGCCCCCCACCCACCCACCCACCCCCGAGGATGGGCACGGGACACATCTGTTCTAGACCAAATTACGGGGACACGGAGATAAACAACCACACACACACACGCACACACACAGGTTTTATTTTTTGTAATCTCACGTGTGTAGCAAGATAAAAATCCATATTGACTGATGTAGTGACGCCTGAGGGGAGCCGGGCGAGAGTTGAAGGGTTGTTTAATTAGACCTCAGCCAGAAATAGAGTGGAAACATCGCCTCGGAGAGATAATTACCTTTCAGCCTCCCCGCACACTTTCAGTGATAGCACTCAGCCTGTTTGTAACGCAATGTTAACATTTTGCATCAGGCAGACAAGTGAATCCTTTACACTGCTTTAAACCAGGTGTCAGAGGCGGCGGAGGAGCAAAAAAAAAAAAGAAATAAAAAATCTGTCCGCACCCAGCCCGCTCTATCAAGCTGCCATCTGACGGCGCCTGCACGTCTCCGAGAGCCTCCAGTTGTGATCACCGGCGCTACAACGTCTGGCGTTTTGTGTGTCTGCCTGTGAAGACACGCTGTCGGGAGCGGCGCAGTCGGCGTTCAGATTTTTGGACAGGTGTCAGTATCCGACGCTGGGAGATCACAGGCTGTAATCTCCGCACACAGCTGGAGCATCTCATGTTTCACATGTAATGGTGGGCGAAATGCTTTGCACACAACAAATGTGGCTCGCGCGCGCACACACACACGCACACACCCTCAAACACACGCCCCTGTTTGGTATTTGCACCAAAGCTAAGAATACGCCCGGAGAACCTTATAAGCCCACGTATTTGGCCAAGGCCCGGCTCGGACCCCCAGCTGCTCCCCGGCCCCTGCCAGCCACTGGTGGGCATCAAAGAGAGGTGAGGCCGGACACCTGCGTGCGTCCATCTGGAGCCACAATAAAAAAAAAAAAATAAAAATCAAGCCTTACTTCTACACTGTGAAGCATTTTACGAGATGGCTCACCACCAAACTGAGATAGACGTTTGAAGACAGGGAGAAAAAATAAAAAAGAAACCAAAAAGAAAGAGGAATTGTGTGACATCAATACAAAACAGCAGAGGCACCATTTATTCCGACAGGATTTTATTTGGCCAAAGATGACAACCAAATAAAACCGTCGCATTCAGCAGACAGATTTACTTTCCCTCTCTCTGTATATATCGCAAAAATAAAGGAGTGACAGATTTAATATAAGTAAGCAGAGAGAGAGAGAGAGAGAGGGAGAGAGCGAGAGAGAGAGAGAGAGAGAGGGAGAGAGAGAGAGAGAGAGAGAGAGAGAGAGAGAGAGGGAGGGAGGGAGGCCCGGGATTGGAACAGGCTGCGGGTGACAAGGCGATGTGACAAGCGTGGCAACGGAGAGAGAAAGAACTCGGCACCTGGCCTTGTCCTTGACGTGAATAAGAGGATGATACATCAAGAAAAAAGTGACAGGGCAGAAAGATGGCTATTACCCCGGCGAAGAGGAAGAGGAGGAAGAGCAGAAAGGCGCTATTTATAGCAACGGAGGGGGGGGGGGAGATTTCATTTTCATATTCCTGCCCCGTACAGGCGCTCCGGTGTGTTAATGAACCACGCGCCTTATTACGAAGCAATAATCTCTTGTTCTTTGGAGGAGTGAGATTGTGATGACGTTCCAAAAAACAGCTCCATCCAATGTGCCCACCTTAACAAAATAAGACGGTCCTCCTCCTCTTCCTCCTCCTCTGACACAGTTAAGCCGCTCAGGTTGTGATCCTGATACCGTTTGACCGGGAGGCTAAATGAGCGTCTCTGATTGGCTGCGTTCCTCTGTGTGTGCGTGTGTGTGTGGAGCGGGAGGCTGATTGATTCCAGTGGGTTGGAACCCCCCCCCCCCCCCCCCCTCGGCCTCTATTGATCCTTCATCCTCCTTCTCCGTCTCTCCCCCAATTAAGAGTTCACTAAGCTGCCACTGCGGAGCGCTTTTTTTTTAATGAATACCACCTTCCCCTGCCAACATCTCAATGCCGCCCTGTCTCGGCCGCTTTCTCGCTCCATCCCTCACTTTTGTCTCCACTCGAGATTGTAGTTAATGCTCGGTCACAAACGGAACAATAAAGAGCCAAAAATCGATGGTGGGTTTGTGATGAGGTAGGCTTTTTGGGTGGTGGGATCAGGCAGAGCAAAAGAGACCCGCAGTTCATTAAACGCAGGCACTCAGGACAGGCTGTGTCTATGTACATGGCTGGGTTTTTTGAAGGATTAGAACCAATTGAGCTAGTTTCGGTGCAGGAATCTAAGCTGTGTCTGGGTGTCAGGCAGGGAAGATCAAAAGATTCATTAGATTTGGAATTAGATCAAACACCGCAGAAACGTTGTGGAGGACAGGCTGGAGGATGAAAAGTAACGAGTGTGCGAGAGAGGCAGAGTGGTCGATGTGGGAAAAACAAAAATCCAGGCTTGAAAGCCCCCCCCCCCAAAAAAAACTGCCTTGACTCCAGAATCCATTTCATTTGACGATCAGACAGGTGGACAGAGAAAAACGATGTCTGTGTGTGTGTGTGTGTGTGTGTGCCTGCGTGTGTGTGCGTGCGTGTGTCTGTCTGTGTGCTCATCTGCCCACCTTCAGGGGGTGCAGTCAGTCAAAAAGCAGTTCAGTGTCAGGTCAGTTGCGCGTCCAGCCTTAAAGCCCGTAATCCCACCGCTTTGGTGGAGTGAGAAAATCCAATTTCAGAGATCTGTAATTCCATAAACCTTATTAGACACAACAATGGCTGCAACACTCTCGGGGAGCGAGGCACAAGGGTGTGTGTGTGTGTGGGTGTGGGGGGGGGGGGGGGGGGGGGGGGGGGGGGGGGGGGGGGGGGGGGGGGGGGGGGGGGGGGGGGGGGGGGGGGGGGGGGGTAGCTGGAGTTGGGACCGAGACAGGGCGAGGAAATACAGAAATGGAGATTAAGGTAGAGTCAGACTGTAGCAAATTAGAGAAATGAAGAAGACACCAGTGCGCCGACACGGCCGCGCTTCCCTTAAGTCGCCGTGACGACGGGCGCAACACGATGAAACGGGCCGACGCGCACGGGATTCACGGGGGGGGAAAAACTCGCCGCATTGTACACCCGCCGCCCTCACCGCCGCGGAAGCCTTTGTCCTGGTTTCGCCCAAGTCTCACGTGATTTCGCCAAGTCCTCCATTTGTCATAGCTCGTCTCTTTTTGGTTTTTCTCCCTTTCTTTTTTCTCCTTCTCTTTCACCGCACACTCCTTCCTGGGCTTTAAACCGCTGGAAAGAGCAGCAGCAGGTTCCGGATGATGACTTAAACGTAACGGGCCACTCAGACGGCTGCAATCTGAGTGCTGGCATTGATTGTTTACCTTTTGGGTTTGTTCTTCCTGGCTAATGGCCCATCTCCGCACACACCTCGGAACACGTCCACACTAATGCGTTTTAGTTTTAAACGGCATCCTACTCTCTAAATGTATGTGTTGGAACTCCTGAAACTGAGAATTTGGGAAAAATGGGGTTGTATTTTGAAAAACTGGAGGATTGTTAGTATCTAAGCAACCACATATAGAACAAAACGAAGTAGCAATTGTAAATGGTCATGATAGGTATTTTCAGGTTTTAGTACGGACTCAATAAGAGAAACAGATATGACTGTGGACATAGTCTTGGTCAGAGCGGAGACCACAGCAGACGGCACAGGAGACACAATGAAGACACAGCCGCTGGATCCACACAAACATGAGGGACGCAGGTGCTTGGACATGTAGAGGAAAAGTTAATAATCGCCAGTGCGGTGATGAGATTTGGCTTATCCGACAGAAACGCTGAGCACCGACCAAATTTTGGCTCTTAAATCACTGCTCTTTGCAAACCGCGGTTAATTATGCCGTTCATCATTCACAACTGTAACAAAACTGTTGCAAAAGGCCACCGATAAACCCCGGGGAATTTAAAACAGCTGATTAGAGGGGGAGATTTCATAAAAGAAAAAGAAAAATGTCCAGTCCTCTGGATATTGCAGGTGAAGGGGCGGCTCTCCGGCCGCTGTCTCTGGAGACGGATAGGGTCGGGGAGGCCCGTACTCTGAGGCCCGGCGGGGTGTAATTACGTTTCCCCCGCGGGACACCTCCGCCGCAGCAGCTCGGCCGTACCGGGAGGCAGGAGATTGAAATCTGATTGCGGCTGTCCACGTGTGAACGCCGGCACCCACACAAAAAGCACAACATACACACGGCGCGGTGTGCACATCCCACAAACACACGCCAGCCTTTGGCTTCTTCTCATTTCCCCGCTATCAGCCGCAGATAAGTCCGTGGTGAGGGGGACGGGCCGTTGGAGAGGCCCTCTGCCGCTATCATTACAGAGGACAGCAGCAGCAGCAGCAGCAGCAATCACTGATCTCCTGATCCAGGACCTGTTAACAGCAGCTCATGCATAACAGATGAGCGGCGGCTTCGAAAGGAAAACACGTGACTCCTACTTACCGAGGGGCTACTTTTAATATATTCGAAAGGAGCCGCGTGTGCGGGCGAACGGTTCCTAAAATGCTGTTTAAAAAAAAATAATAATAATCCGACGATGTACGGGACTATATATTTAAATGAAGTGCGTGTGATCAGTGTCTACCCCTGATTTTTTTATTTTTTTTATTGTTCAATCAAATATTATTTGTATAGCGCACCAAACACATTTATCTCAACGGGCTTTACCATCTGTACAGGGATCACGTAAGGATGTACAGAGGCTTCAGGTCTGTCTGGTGGCGCGAAGGCCGCCATGTTGCGTCTACAGACAAGGAAGACGAAGCAGCAGATAGGGTAACGTCATCCTGAAATGTAAAAACCCGCTGTTTGTCATCCGTCTCCTCTTCAATATATCCACTTTACAATCTCACTGCAGCCTTTTTTGCAATATCTGGTGTAGCTATAAAGACACGGCGAGCGGAGCCGGTGAAAGGAGCTAACGAGAGACATCAGCTCCAGGACCCTTTGCTCTAACCACGCAGGGTCAAGGCGCCGCCATCAGATCGCTTTACCGCCGCGGCCGCCTGAGACCGTCTGCAGAGACGGTGAGCGGTGTCACCTTGGCCGCTGTCACTGATATCTGCCACCTGTCACCGCGGGGCGGCCGCGTCCATGGAGCCTCCCCTCCGGGGAGCGGCAACGGGCTGGAACGTGTCCTCTGCCTCCATCAGCAGCTACGTGTTCGGCATTAACACACAATACATATTCATGCCTCATGCATGGCCTCTCAGCTGCATCGCCTGCCCTCCATTTTTTTTTTTTTTTCATTTTTGCATACGGCATGTCGAGTGCCTCATTTTCCCCGGGAGTCCCACATGGTCCTTTTATGTATTGGCCGCACGGCCGCTGCAGACAGCGTTAACAGGTCTCAAGGTCGTCACTCCCACTGACTCTGTGTGTGTGTGTGTGTCTCAGATAGAGCGTGTGAAAAACTAAAGAGAAATGTGAACCAAACAAAGAAAGGAGCAAAATGGAATGCCGGGTGCAGGTCTGTGAGTGTGTGTGCGCGCGTGTGTGTGCGTCTTCTATGAACACGAGCACCAAATATGTGCAGTGGCAGTCCGCCCACTTTGTGGGTTAAATCAGTGCAAATAAGTGACTGTGATATTCACTGCACTTCCTTTAAGGAGTGAGTCAAACTATTAAGTGCTGTGTGTGTGTGTGTGTGTACGGTGTGTGTGAACATAAATTGGAACAAAATGTGTCGTGAACCTAGGTACGTGTGTGTGTGTGTGTGTGCCTGGGGACACGCCGACAGGTAGACTAAGCAGGAGCATCCTCCTTCAGTCCGCCGGTAGCTGAGTGAGAAAGGAGGCCAGTTGATGGGGGGGTTACAGCTTCCGTGGCAGAGTGCGCTGTGATAAATAATGAATGCTCAAAGAACAGATCTCTGAGGCTTCTTTACTTCCACCCCTCCATCCCTCCATCGCTTCAAACTAGCGTCCGTAACACCACAAACAACACGGAGTGTTCATCCGTCTCTCTCATAAATGTTTCAGCCTCTCCAACCCCCCCCCCCCCCCCCCCCCCCCCCCCCCCCCCCCCCCCCCACCCCCCCCCCCCCGACAAACACACACACACACGCGCGCACACACACACACACACACACAACCGCCACCACTTGGTGATGACACAGCCTTTTGACCCATAAAGATATTGACAAAACACTGATAGTGAGTCAATTCTCTGGGAACAGCCTCGTAGAATAAAGCTGTGCAGGGTCTTAGGAATAGTAGCGACTGCCAATGTAGAGATGGAGATTCTTGAATGAACGCCTCTAAAATATAAGAGAAGTCCTCACAAGGTGGTGGCTAGCGGTTCTAGCTTTGGGGAGATAAAATAAATAAAATTAAAAAAAAGTCGGATTTTCCCCGTTGTCGTTGCTGTTTTGGCGAATTAGAAAAATCTCCAACAATATTCACCAAGAGCCGGGATTATATGTGCTTGAGTAAATACAAAGCAAGGCTGGAACAACGAATGCTCCATATCTGAAAAAAAACACACACACACACACACACACACACACACACCAGCCGCACTGTGAAAGACGAAGAGAAGCGAATCACAAATTGGATTCAGCACCATCGAATTAAGCGGATTCTCCACAGAGCTGGAATAACTTTCCCTTTAACAGCAGAGTGCAGGGAAAGAAAGAAAGAAAGAAAGACAGAAAGAAAGAAAGAAAGACAGAAAGAAAGAAAGAAAGACAGAAAGACGAGCTCGTGACTGCCAGTTCTGTCCAGCCTTAAAAACAAACAAACTAGTTCCAGCAGAGTCCAGGGCATCCTCTCTCTCTCTCTCTCTCTCTCTCTGTCTCTCGCCCTGATGATCCGCACCGTTAGCGACTCCATGCATAAATCTCCGAGGCGAATAAAAAATGGCTCAGAGCATTCGAGTGTAAACTGGGGCAAAAAGCTCCAGCTCTGTACCTTGTAGATAGGCTTCTCCGGGAACCACGAAGTGCTGTGGAGGAGCACACACAAACACACACACACACGCTGCCTTCAGTACTCCACCACAAGCACACACATGCAGAAAGACAGACTCACACACACACACACACACACCTGTTCTGGTCAGTCTGGTGTCGGGTCCGTTCAGCTGGGTGTCCCCCCTTCCTGTGCCTGCAGAGCGAGGGTCCGCTCTCACCCCACACACACACACACACACACACACACACACTCACACAGCCCGGTGCAGACAGCTCACTGTTATAGATGCACTGACAAGTGAAAGGACGGAGGCGGGGCTTCACAGGGGATAAATAAAAGAGGGTGGGAACGAGGGAGGAGAGAGAGAGAGAGAGAGAGAGGCTGCCTCAATCTACAATTCAATTCTGCCCTGACTCTCTTTTCCTCTTTCTTCTCTTTCTTTCAGCACCTTCTCGCTCTTATTCTACTCCATTTTATTTTCCATCCTTTTCCACCTTCCTCCCCGCACGCTCCTCCTCCTCCTCACCGCCTCTTTCTGTTTCCATTCGTTTTCTATCCGCTCCTCTCGTGTCTCGCTTCCTGTTTCTTCCATTTGTCACATTTCCCTTTCGCCTCTTCCTCCGACTTTCTCCGGGCTCTAATTCATGCAGCGGAGTTGCGTGTGTGTTTGTCAGTGTGTGTGTTTGTGCGAGACAGTGAAGCAGGGCAGCTCCGGCCATCTGTTGGAGCCTCTGAGCTTCACCTATTCACAGTCTCATAAAGGCAGAGGCACACAGAGGAGGGAGAGAGAAAGGAATGGGAGGGAATGAGGGATCAATCTTAATGCCGCTGGGGCGGGGAGGGACGGCACAGCCTGGCACACACACACACCCACACAGACAGAGACACACACACACACACACATGCACACACACACACTGTATCTATCAGGCTGGCACCTCGTGGGCACGCCACCTCACTGTTGGGTCCAGGCAGCACTGGAGATTTGGCTTGCTGGGCCCCGGGCATGGAGACGGAGAAAGAAATGGTTTTCTATCCGCTCCTCTCGTGTCTCGCTTCCTGTTTCTTCCATTTGTCACATTTCCCTTTCGCCTCTTCCTCCGACTTTCTCCGGGCTCTAATTCATGCAGCGGAGTTGCGTGTGTGTTTGTCAGTGTGTGTGTTTGTGCGAGACAGTGAAGCAGGGCAGCTCCGGCCATCTGTTGGAGCCTCTGAGCTTCACCTATTCACAGTCTCATAAAGGCAGAGGCACACAGAGGAGGGAGAGAGAAAGGAATGGGAGGGAATGAGGGATCAATCTTAATGCCGCTGGGGCGGGGAGGGACGGCACAGCCTGGCACACACACACACCCACACAGACAGAGACACACACACACACACACATGCACACACACACACTGTATCTATCAGGCTGGCACCTCGTGGGCACGCCACCTCACTGTTGGGTCCAGGCAGCACTGGAAATTTGGCTTGCTGGGCCCCGGGCATGGAGACGGAGAAAGAAATGCCGGCCCCCCCCCCCCCCAAAAAAAATTAAAAAACCAATGAATACTCAAAAGCATGCACTCGCCCAAATTTACAAAACCAATTTCCTCTCCCGGCAAAATAAACAGGATCTATGAAGATGGAGAATCCCACAAACTCAAAGAGACAAGGGGACAGGGGACAATTCCCCCCCCCCCCCCCCCCCCCCCCCCCCCCCCCCCCCACACACACACACAAAGCCTGCCCTGAATCCTTCTATCAGAGCAGAGCTAGTGTAGACATTTTCCTGCCTGGTTTGAGCCAGGTATTTCTCCTGAGTGCCTGTGTCACTTCCTATCCCTAACCAAGGGGGAGAGCTGGGGGGGGGGGGGGCCGAGCCATCCATCACTGTCTCCCCCAGCGGTTCCATGATGGATGCGCCTGTTTATCCCTCTCTGCAGGTTATTTAGATGCAGTCACAGCTCGAGAGATTAGTGATGGAGAACCTCTGCACCCGCCCACCACCACCTAATCAATAACCCTCTTATCTATTATCTGCATTTCGGGGGAATTTCTTCATGGAAATGTGAAGCAGGGAGGGTAGCCAGATTAATTGTCCACCCCTCCACCGTGTTTTCAATTACAACGTCTGCGATGGATCATCTATCTGTCAGCTTAGCGCACTATACGACATTTGTGTCACCACAAAGAGATGAAACCAACGCCGCTCCGAGAGAATCAAACGCTATTTTTCTGGCCGTGACCGTCCCTTTGCAGACGCAAAAAAAACTAACTATTCAGAGCGGAGGATTTGCATGGCATTTGGGGATGGGAAAAAAAAAAAAAAACCCAACAACACACATT
Source organism: Colistium nudipinnis (assembly GCA_016785305.1). NCBI lineage: Eukaryota > Metazoa > Chordata > Actinopteri > Pleuronectiformes > Rhombosoleidae > Colistium > Colistium nudipinnis. The sequence continues at coordinate 241,669 of JAFBJU010001775.1, forward strand.
TCTCTGCTTTAACTTCAGCGGCATTCAACCCCTAATCCTGGAAAACCTTGTCAATTGAGCCAATGGCTAGCAGGAGACCTCTGTCGGAGTGGATTAGGCTGATCGGATTCTATTCACGATCATTTTAAAACAAACAACCATCTCTCCCTTGACTGAACGCTTATCAGATGACGTCTGAGGCTGTGGGAGCGCTTACATAAAGGAGCCGTCTCGTCACTCCAACATGCTGGATTACAGACAATGCTCCAGAGACGGACATGTTTTTCTCGAGTACCGCCGACATGCCAACACAGCAGCCCAGTGACACCACTTTAGCCCATGGTTTATTAATGCGCCCCCCCCCCTTCACCCCTCCCCCTCTCGTTCCCTCTCACGCACACTTTAGCTCCATCACCGGCCTCTAATTGGGTTTAAATCAACAGATGAATCCACCACCGAACCCATGCATATTAACAGTTGAGCTCCCCTTTGTGTAAACCACAGGTGGACACCTCCCAACCCAACTGGCTGCAGTCACGGACGGATGTGCAAAATCAATATGCAAAATTAAATAAATAAATATAAATGTCCGTGTGTGTGTGTGTGTGTGTGTGAGCTGAGAGAAATATCTGCACTTTAAAACCGCAGCGAGGGGTCCAGACCTGGGGGGGGTGGGGGGACGGGCTTTCCTGTTTCCTGCTCCGCTGGACACCAAGCGGGCACGGCCTTGTGCACCAGCCTTCTGCATAATAAATCCGAGACGGGTGCATAAATAAGAATGACTGATTGCTACTCTGATAGGGCAAGAAAGACAGCGATGTTCTATCCTGCTGAGATCTTGTCCTTGGCCGGGAGTGCGACCGTTACAAATGAATGTGTTCCTTTTTTTCTGCACGGTGTGTGCGCCGGGCTGATAAAAATATCCTCCTGTCAGCTGGCAGCGTGAGGAGGGGAGGGCCCGGTGCAAATGAGGCAGACCCCCTCGCTGTCTCTGCATCTCCGAGAGCACTCGTCCTACGATGCTCTTAGTTTAGGCTAGTTGGTTCAAGGCTGACATTCCTTCACTGCTCCCACACACACACACACACACACACGCACACACGCATACACACGCATACACACGCAGCCCTGGTTGAATGCGTGTGTGTGTGTGTGTGTGCAATGAGACAGCTCTACATCACCCCAACTACATTATGAAGTTAAAATGAGATGGAGAGAAGGATGGGGGGAGGGGGGGGGGGCAAGAGCTGAATGTGGGGACTCAAGGACACAGGACTGACAGAGAGACGTCCTGGCATCATGAAACAATGTCTCCCGAAAATAGCCCAGTGGGTGCTGAAGGTAGAATAGTAAAAAAAAAAAAAAACATCTAACCTCTGAACACATGTCTTCAGAGGCAGACAGCACACTGCGGCGGCCATAAAACATACTATAAACATGTCCACGGGGGTGTGATGAAATACCGCACGCGCACGCACCATCAGAGGATTAAATATGTCCAGAGGAGGAAACTTTGTTGCCTTAATGACAAGTGCAAACGGTGGAAAACACAAAACGCATCCCGCAGCTGTGCTCGGTGCTGCCGGACCACGTTGGGACGCCGGCACACAGGAGGCGGCCAGAGCAGGAGGCCCTCGGATTGGCTGAATGCTCCGACATCATTAAATCCCGGCGATGATGGATGCCACACAATGTCCTGTCAAGTCTGATATATTCCTCTTTTATTTATTCCATCCTTCCTGTCACTGTCATTTCACTCACTCCCGTTGAAAATATAAATTGTTAATAAGTCAGTTACAAGCGACTACTGTTTTTCAGCCGTCGCTTCCATATCCTGAGGTGATGTCATAAGTTATTCATTGGTGTCCCACGACTCTGAATGGCACAATTAAAAAGAAAAGAGGCTTCAGCAGAGTTTTTCCCCCCTTTGCAGATTTCAAATTTAATGGGGAACTTTTTTTTGGCACTTTTCAGACCGACGAGAGTCTGAATAAGTGTCAGTGACTACCAGCGCTGCAATAAAACATGAAAAGGAAGAGGAAGATTTTTTAATTGTACTACAGACAGTAGATTTTCCTTTCGCAACTTCCAGACTCACTTTGCATTGTGTGGACATTTTCCTAGTTCTTATACAGGAACTATCAAAAGGACAATTAGAGGATAGATATGAGGACGTGCACAAAGCGAAGAGACACAACTATTTCCCTTGCGGGATTAATAAAGTACATCTATCTAAAATAAGAATACGCCCAACATGGTGTCCTAGTTGTATTTGTATATAATTATTACAAATGTTATACAGCACAGCCAATATGTGGCGCAAAAACGCCGGACGATACAAATGCCACCACGCATACTAAAATTTATGTGCAGTGATATTGTCCAATCGATCTAATTGTCCAGTCTGAGGATGCAGGTGTGTGTGTGTGTGTGTGTGTGTTTACGTGTGTTTGTGTACGAGAGAGAGAGAAAGCAGAGCCATGTGGGTCTGTAGAAAGCAATGCACTCACACAGCTCTTGGATGACATTTTTTTTCTTACTCAAAATCAATACATGGTTAAAAGTGTTGATATTGTGGGGGTGGCCACAAATAAATCAATGCACATGAGACCCTGAGAAGAGTCAAAATACTTTTATCAGTAGCAGGTCAGAGGACGTCGGCCAATGTATCCCAGGATGCATCTGCATTCACACGACCTTCGCCGATTCGCGAGTGATCGGATGTGAAACGTGTCCTCGCTGCGTCTCTGGTGCTTTCACACCTTCCCTCAGAGACGGATGTTTATAACAAGTGTGAACATGGCCAAAGTGAAGGGGGTGTGATTGGGGGCGTGGCTAATGGGAGGATATTCTCAATTTGACACTGGTGGAAATGAAACAGTGTGTTTTCATTTTTCCTTTTTTTTTCTTTCTCTGACGCTGGAGCTCGACTGGCATCCCACACGGGCCGTACCATACACTGTTAGTGTTTAACAAAACAGTGTGCTGTCAACATTAGTACATGGCGTATTAGCACATTGTAATTGGAATTGGGACGCCCTGCCAGCCTCACTTAGGGAGCACATGTTGTTTGATCATCAGCCAGCAGGAAGAGCTGCACTCAGGTCTGCTAGGACTAAAATCTCCCACTATGCATCAGGAGCGTGAAAAAATAATGCGGCATCACTTTGAGCTTGAAGATACAACTGCAATCATCTGAAAACGTGATTCATATCGCATTCGTTGAACTGAAATAGGAATGCAGAAAATGTGCCTGCCCACAGTGACATGACGCTGTTCCCATGTGAACCTGAACGTGCTGAGCTGTGGGAAATAAACATCGGCCTTTGAAATTGGGCGTCAAACGAATCAGAACAATTCCAATTCACATTATTTAAGTTGTGATACTTTTGGAGGCAGGAAATGTACTTATTATTGTATCCCATCATGAGCCCATAATAATTTATTATTATTATTATTATTATTATTATTATTATTATTATTATTATTATTATTATTATTATTATTATTATTATTATTATTATAAGTAGTACGTTTCTCTCTACGTTGTGAAACATCTAAATGTCGATAATCAAACTTACTATGCCTGTTCGTAATCTTACAGCAAAGGAAGTGGAAATAATAATAAAGGAAGTTTGGAGAAACATGCAGATATCTTCCCCATCTGTCCGGGCAGAGGTTGAGGAACAGTTAGCAGAGCGTGGGATCCACAGATCAAAGAGTGGACCCCCCGTCGAGGTCTGCCGTCCCGGGGCACACCAGCCGCTCTGGGCCAGAGCCAGCATCACATCTCCAGCTAATTAACCAAAAAGCCCTTTGCACCATGTTGTTTGCATTCCTAATGCGCAGCGCTCGGTGTAATATCTGCCACACATATTAAATAAGAAGCGCTTGTGGGTTTGTCTAACAAGGCACCCCAGTGTTTTCTGCACAAATACATTTGTAAGCAAATTTAAACATTGTGAAGGCGGCAACACGGAGGAGTTCAATTACTTAAGAACAGGGGTGAAGTTTAGAATAATTCAATCATTAAAACAACACCTATGGTGCTTGCTGGAACGTGTTTTTCCGATGATTTATCTGATATTGACCAACACACGACTACCTGTGCTCAGAAACACACACACACGCACACACACACACAGGACCCTGCAGCTTTGCCCCTGTGAAGTTGGCAATTGCCCTCCGCCGCAGCCTTTCCATCTCAGCACCCATTGAAGTGTGAGAGGGGCCTGAATTATAAATCAAGGGGCTTTAAACGGCTTTGTAGATTAGAAAGCTGTCGTGTTTGGTGTCCTCAATAATTAATTACTTGTTTGTGCCGGAGTGGACCTTGCCTGTGTGTTTTTTGTTTTTTTTTGGTGGGTGCTCTTTTGTGTCTGCAAACAAACGCTCCACAAACAGGGGCCCCCGGTTCATACCTGGCATCAACATGCGTCTCAAGTGGCCGCTCGTGATTGGATCGCCCCTTGGTGACATCACTTCTCTTTGTAAAAAAAACTAATGTGGAATCGTTTTTTTAACCATTCCAACTACAACAGACAGCTTTATTATAAAGCGAGTGTGAGGAATGAGAGATTTTACCTATTTGAAATCTAATCAATATGGGGTAGTTGCTGCTGATATTGTGTCGGGACACTGCAAATAAATCATTGAACGGGATTATTTTTTTTTTTTTCCGTTTTGAAATTGCAGACAGGCCAGAAGAAGAAAAATGTGTCTGCATCCAAACAGAAACTGTCAGGACGTGCTAACCCAAGGAAAGGTCATTACTGCAGGGGGTCATTCTCACTGTGTTTATTTCTTCATAGATCCTCAGGTTGAGGCCTCAGATCTGTGGGTTAACATCCGTTATTAGTATTTGCTTTGGTTATGAAGTCCTGGCCTGAGTAATAATTCTTGCTGCCGTCGTGTGGCAGAGACAAACATTAATTAAGTTTCTCTCGACAAAGCTACAGCACCAGTATGACCCACTGTCACAACCAGGCAGGATTTATTGTCTCTCCATCTTGTCTTCCTAAAACAAAAAAAAAACGTAAGACCTCTGTTCCTTATCTGGGTCCTCTGGCCATCTCTCAATGGCTGCCCTGAAACCGCAGCATCAGCAGACCAGAGACAAGTGGGAGGAGGAGATCGCATCTCCCTCTCCCCCCTGCGTGCACCGCTCCAAATGATGAATTGTGTAAAATCCTATTTGGCACCTCATATTAAAAAAAGTCAGAGATTAAGCCAGCAACGCAAAGAGGGGGCAAGGAAAAGAGCTGATGCAGTGCGGGGGGGGATGAGGAGGAGGGAACCAAAAGAGCAGGCCTATTCAACGAGCGGCCCGTGGGCCGGATAAGGCCCTTCGGAACTTTTGTCTGGCCCGCAAGAGGTTGCCTGAAAATCGGGATGGCATGTATTGTATAACCAGGGGTGCACATAAGCGGTACGCAGATGATTATGCGTGGCAAAAATCTCCGTAACATCACTTGTGTCACTACAACCCACCTGAGCCTCGTCCTTGGAAGACACACACACAGATGTAGCGCACGTAGTTAGGAGTCATTTACAGGGATTTATTGAAAAAGTATTGTGTGACCCACAAACCCCCATTGATATTTATATTTGAGACACTAACCCTAATTAGGGTTTTGGTTATGCCTAACCCTAATTCCACAGATATGGGGGTTAGAAGAGTGGAATTAGAGTTAGGGTTTTGATGAAGGGAACTTTTGGCTGGCCCGCGAGAACTTGCCTGAACGTTGGGCTGGCATGTATTGTATAGCCAGGGGTGCACATACGCAGTATGCAGATGATTTGCGTGGCAAAAATCTGCAATCCGTAACGCCACTTGTGTCCCTACAACCCACGTGAGCATGTTGGAACACACACATGGATGCGGCGCATAAGTATTTATGAGTTATTTGCAGTGATTTATTGAAAAAGTATTGTGTGGCCCACGAACCCCCATTAATATTCAAATTTGGCCCACTTGCTAATGAAGTTGAATAACCCTGCATTAGAGAGAGGCCCCTCTCTATCTCTCTGTCTGTCCTTCCGTCCGTCCGTCCGTCTGACTGACACCTAGCGCCTTAATGAGCTGTCAAGTCAAAGCATAGGAAAATACAAACACAGTAAATTACCGGGCTCATCGCTTCCTGTTTGCCTCCACTCAGACAAGGCTGAGTAATCTTTCCATCTGGACTTCGGCACCATCCAGAATGAGATTCTGTCAAATCACATCCTCACAATTCCACCGGGGTGCCATTTGCATAACTACCGTTGGATGTTTCCCCATGCCGCATACCCGGTGACATGTTTTTCTGCGCTTAATTAGATTTTGAAATTAGTTTTTTTGTCCCCCCAAGAAAACTGAAACCAAAACGAGGAAAAAAAAAAACAAGATGATGATTTCTCCTCTGCCTCTGTACTCTATTCCTATTTGAAAGTGACAAGATAAAATTGTGCATCGGGGTAATTGCATGGCAGTGTTTTGGAATTAGAGCTGGAGAGAGAGGAGGTATTTTTGCAGGAAAGGAGCTAATACCCCAATTCCAATTTGAGTCTGTTTAGCATGCAGGCTCTGAACTCCTTCCTCTGACATGGCAAACCTCATTAAGATAGAGCAAAGTTAACTCACTTGAGGACGAAAGCTTATTCTTCACATCCTTATTTTTCTTCTTCTTCTAAAGAGATATAGAGACAAACCCGAAATTGGGTCTTGGGGGTATACGCGCACTTAAAGGTAGAGCTCTTTTCCACCTCTTATCATTCCACGTTTACTGTAGATTAAAGGGAAGAAGAAGAAGGACGTAACCTCCGCAAAACCTTTGAACCTGCTGCTGTCAGAAAAATGAAAGAAGGCTGAAAAGGCTTTTGTATGCCAGGCCCACTGTGGGAAAAAAAACACAGGATGGACCCGTGTGCTTCTTCCTGCTGATGCAGCACAGCCAACCTTTCCTGAAGGAGTGTCGACCGGCGGACCAGAGGGAAGAAGGGATGAAATATAGGAGGAGAGAGAGCGAGAGAGAGATGCTGGAGCTGCAATGGGCAGACATCCATTAACCGAGCACTCAGCATGGGATGTGGCATTTACCGAGAACAGCCAAATGCCATGGCAATTAATCAGGGCTTTGAATGCCAGCTGTATCAATACCCCCATGCACACCCAACCAAAACACACACCCACACTCACACACACACACACACACACAGGCGCACACATACACCTCAAAATAGAAGCCGTACTTTTTTCTTTCTGTTTCGTGGGAACAACTCGTAGATTGAGTACCGTGGCTGGTGTCGAACTTTAATATTATTTCTGTCTCAAACTGGGACACACACAGACACACAAACACACACACGGAGAAATGGAATGAATACATCACTTACACAACCACCGAGAAAAAGGCCTGGGAGACGGCACACATTTGACTCTGCGGGGAGTTGCAAATTGCTTTTGAATAACCGAGGTCTAATTGACGGGAAAAGAATGGGCTGTCACTTTTCAAGTGCCACTGTCATTAACACATTTTGTTATTTTGTACATGCTCCGAGGCATTATCGTTTCGCTGGCCTCGATCCCTCCCCGGCGCAGTGAAAATGTTTTCAAATGGTTGTGAGCAGAATGTTGTTAGCTATACACAACGCTCCCCCCGGGGGTCGGGGGGGGAGCACAACACGAGAACAATTGGCTCATTAGAAGCCGAAACACTTCAATCCACAATATGGCTGGAACACACTCGGAGGAGAGACAAAGTTTACGGGTGAGGAGCACAGATGGATGGATAGGAGGGGCCGGGGGGACACACTCACACAGAGCAACACACAGCTGAATGCGCACCGGAGAAATCCCTGCAGAGCAGCAGTGATTTTAAAACAACCCTGTGTGTTAAGATCCAGACGCGCACAAAATTATTGCATCAACATAATGTAAGCGTATTTTAAATTAAAAACGTGATATAATTCACATTGAATAATATTATTAATTGGGAACATAACTTTTTTCACAGCCTTGTATTTGCCCCCCCAAAAAAAAAATCCCCTGACAAAAGAAGGCTCAAATATTGAAATATCATATATATCACGACAGCGTTATGTTGATGTAAAATGGCGTCATACCATAACACATGTGCTGTTAAACTGTACTATGATGCTATACATACATTTATTAGTACATGCACTGCACAATACTTCCATATTTGGTACACTGCAGATTCTGACGCTACACTGACTGAGTGTCTTATTATGATTATTATTATGTTATTGTTTCTGTTCAAAATATAAAATAAATGAATAAATGAATTATACACATTATCAGAGAAAGTGGCAAACAACTAAGTAAGATTTATTCACTTGTCCAACTAAAATGTCTCCTTCTTGATCAGTTACGTCATGTGTAGTTACATATTACTTTGCAGACTGTTTGTGTGCATGTGCATGCTGGGGACCAAGTAATACAGGTTCTTCTGCGGTTCTTACCTTGTGCTGCGTGACTTCAGCTGCTCAGCTCAGTGTGTGTCTGCGTGACTCTTGTATTAACCTATGATATATAAAGAAAAATGTATAATGCAGAGAGTGAATGACATTATTCTCTCACACATGCACCAATAACACCACACACCTGACCCGGGTATTTGCCTGTGTGTGTGTGTGTGTGTGTGTGTGTGTGTGTGTGTGTGTGTGTGTGTGGGAATGGGAGACACAGTGGGAGTATTTGTGTCTGGCTGGATGTCTTGAGGCAGACTGGAGGAAGGCTGCAGCAGCCTCTGAGGTCTCTAATGTTTTGTTCAGAGATTAGAGTAATATTTTCCAGGACACATCATCTATAATTCATTCTATCTATTGAGTCGTCCAAATATCACTCACAGTCTATTAATATCACATTCTCAGACTCACACGGACTGATGTGTGTGACTCTCCGTCCTCGTCGCACATCTGCACACACTGACCCGAGGTCGCGGTTAGGAAAATAAATCGTAAGACAAACCGGGTTTTTCTTCTGAGTATCAGTCAGGAAAAAATACTGCATAATACTATACTTTATATATGGACTGTTTCTTTATGTATGTTCCTAAAACATATCAGGATCATGTCTAAATCGTAAAATAAACTCACTTTTTCAGTAATTATCATCAAACACGTTTCACAGCGACCTCTACTGATATTTACAGGTTCCATCGTCGACTTGTTCCCATTAATTAAACATTAACTAGATGAAGATGATTTATACAATTTCTGTTTTCTGATTCTGAAAAGAATGTTAAATTCAAAAGCGAAGTTGTCGAGTGACACTTTCTGGCTGCGGATATTTGCGCTGTTCGGTTGCAGGTGCGTTTCCACGTTTACCGCTCCGGCAGAGGCCGTCGCGTGTGATGACGTCACTGATTTGTAGACAGTGCGACATTAATAACCAATATTATAGGTTACACCTTGTTTTTTTTCTTCGCACTATTAATTAAATGCCATTGCAACTGGTCCCACACTACTACACGAAAAACTGAATTAAAGAAAATACAAATTACATTTCCCAGTTTGACCCAGCAGAGGGCGCCACCGTCCTGCTTAACTTTAACATGTGGTTTTAATCTGATCTGACAACATAACGTCCAGCTGACAGCACAGAGGAAAACGTATGGGTCCGTAAATGTATTTTGATTAAAACTTCTCTCCATATCACACAAGCTTGATATTGCTGTAGTTGACGTGATGGATTTATGGATTCATGGTATGTGGGTTAGTCTATCAGAACAGTTTAATCCCTTTACACTCTTAGTGGATTTTTCTTGTCACCCACCTTTCCATCCTCCGTTCCCTGTGAGCCCATTGAATCCCTCATTTTTAAATGTCACTTTTGTTTATTAATGTGGGTTTGACATGTATTATTCAAGAGTCTCTTTTTAAATGTGGAAAAAAAAGTCTTAACTTTTTTATGTTGGGTAACACATTATTATAAATCATCTATGGTTCTAAGTTCTTTCGGGGACAAACATCCCTCACAAAAACCTTAAAATGCTTTTAGAACTCTTTCATTCGCAGACATTACTTAATGTGAACTCATGGCATGACATAAAATACAAATAAAATATGCATTTAACTAAGCGATTTAACTCCTTGGCAATAAGAGCTGACTGAGGAGCATTAGTAAACTTTGGAACCAAAAACTTTACAAGTGATGGTATTACCAGATACCCCCCCAGGGTCACTGTACAGTATGTGCTATACATTTACAACATAAACACAACATTCAGACAAACCTGGGGAAAGACTTGAGCTGTTATGCTTCTGAGGCCACGGTGGACGGATGCTGCTGCTGCTGCATGATTTGTATTGATCAGATTACATGAATTGACCCCAGCCAATGGGCGAGAAACCCCAGCTGAGGAAGTCAATCCATTACAGCTGCAAATAAATAGCTATAAATGAGACATGACAGTAGCAGCTGACATCCTTTTCCCTGAAGGCCAGTTATGGGTGGAGGAGGGTGGGTGGGCTCACATGGGTTCCTTTTGGGGAGGGGGGGTGGGGTATTTATTTCAAGGAAATTGCAAGCGCCTCTCAAAAAAGAGACATTTACATACATTATATTGGACATCAACGCATGTGTAAAAAAAAAGAGAAGTTCACACAGTACAAATCAACATACACTGGGAGCAGAGCAGCAGAGAGAAAAAAAAAAAAAAAAAACTCTGGATCACTTATCTCTAAATCAACATACAGTCGCTTTAGTTTATTTTTTCATTATTTCCCCAGAGGCAGTGAGCCCTTAGGAGAGAACACAATCTCCTCCAAACTCCACGCTCTGCAACCGTGACGGGGGGGAAAAAATGACAGCTTCACCCATAACGTCAACGCATGAAACAACAGCCCACACCCAGGGAGGGGAAACCCTAATCTCCTTTAAATATGTCTCTGACAATTGTTGTTGTTGTGACTCAACGAGAGGAGCTGTCATTACAGGCATTAGCGAGAGTTTGACAAGTCTCTCAGGGCAGAGCTGAGGTTATGTGCAGGACCAATAATTCAACGTATAAAAGATACGCATGTGGAATAAAGAGTGTAAGGAGTGAAGGAGTTGAACTAAAGTTTAAAAGTGCCACCTGCAGACTCTGGACGGTTCAGGACGTCATAACAAAGCCGTAAAAAAAAGAAAAAATCCTCTCAAGGCAGTTTGTTACACACCAGGTTTACACAGCGGAGTAGTTTACAACTGGAGAAGATGCCCAGTAAAGCACTTTACGCAGTCACACACACACACACACACACAGGCTCTCACACGTATGCAGAAATAGTCACGGTGAATTTGGAACGAATGATCTTTATTTTGATAAGATCCAGCTGGGTCAGTGCTGTCATAAGGCGAGGCAACTTTATTAGACACAAGTCACCTCCAAGCGCATGGCAGAGACGTGATTAAATAAAAACACAGGAACTCAATCCTATTCTATTTACAAGACCAAAAAACAAAGCAAAACAACAAATGGTGCGAATTAAAATTAAAATAGCTGCAGTGAGTAAAATGATATTCATCAAGGGCATGGCAATGTTCACTGGGTCCGATTCTGGGATCACTGACTAGACCCGTCCCAGATGATCTGAGGAGTCTGGATCTTTTTAATGGCGCACGAGTAAATCCGAGATGTTTTTCAGCCCCTTTCAGACCATTTAGTGCCGTATAGACAAGTGATGTGATTTTAAAGTCTATCCTTTGGCACACAGGAAGCCAGTGCAGTGATTTAAGGACGGGAGTGTGTGCTCTACTTTCTCGATGTTAGTGAAGACTCTGACTGAGGCATTCTGGGGGAACTGCAGCTGATTGGTTGTTTGTTTGTTTGTTTTTTTTTGGGGGGGGGGGGGGCGGTCATCTGACAAGCTGAAAATAAACAAGTTTTTTTTTCCCTGTATCTTGTTTGGACAGAAATCTGTTCATTCTTCCCAATTTTTCGGATTTGATTTTATGCCGTTAGGTTATTAGTTGATCCATACTCCTTAACATTTTGCACTTACTCAGCAAATCTCAGGGACCGGTGACGCTTTTGTGTCAATAACAAGTCTCCTGTCCCTGAAACTGTTCCGTTCTGGTTCAACCTGAGCAAGCATGACGGCAGAAACCACTCATGAACTTTGTTTCACTTTCACTGTCAGGTTTAACCCTGAAACGGCATTATGATCCGAGGTATCAAATAGATTCTGGACTTTTCATAGAATTTGACATCGATTTTCTTTTTTTTCTTTCCAGTTTGTCCCATGGAGGACACAGGGGTTAATGACCTGTACTGCCGCCATCCACAGAGGCTCATCCTGGTGTTTGGGCATCACCGTGACGAGCATCATGTCATCCAGTGTTTGTTTACAGTCCAGAAGCCAACCTCAGTTCTGAAACATCATCCACAAGGAAAAGAAGAAAAAGAAACACCCACCCCTGCTTCTTAAAACATGTGAGCCTTGATGGAAACATTATGGGATGTGAATCGGATTATTCACACAGCAATTCTCACCCACTAGTTCTGTGTAATTGCTTCTCTTCACACCTTCATTTCTGACTTTATCCCCTCTTTATCAGAAGTCCCACCACACACACACACACACACACACACACACACACGCGCGCGCGAAGATGGAAAGCCTGTGTGTGTGTGTACACAAAAAACGTGTGGGTGTCGAGCCTCTCCCCAGTGGCCCCCGGGTCCACACTGGTGATGATTCACACCTCGTGTGTAGCCAGTCGGCGGGTCTCAACACACACCTACGGCGCACACACCTTATTGCGCAACAACAACACAAAAAAAAACGTTGCGTAGGCTCACGGATACGAAACACTCTCCCTCTCAGGGATGCGCACGCATTTATTGTGCAATATATGTGTCTCACCGGGACAATGCGAAACGGAACGCGTTTTCTGAAATAACAATAACAACAAAAAACATTTGGTCCGGTTTACGGTGAATCTTTTTGGTTTCAGGTCTATTTGTGGCCGTCAAAAGTGTGAAGGTCAGTGGCAATATATTACACCACCATTATTATATAAAAATTTATATATATAAATATACCACCATTCTTTTCTTTTTACCACCTCAGCATTGTCTGAAAAGGTCAAGAAAAATGCTTTCATGAGTCTCCACTGAATTAAGTTTTTGGGTTTTTTTATGTGACCAATAACCCTTTGTTTCTCACCTCAGCCAGGGTCACGCCGGCAGCTGAAGGAGATACAGAGAACCAGGAGCCACAAATCTCCTTTTCGACCTTGTGTCGTGTGTGATACTCATGCCCTGCGGCCTTCGCGCAGGTGAGAACCGTGACGACGGTTTGCACCTGTAATCCGAAGAGCTGAGGTCACCTCTGGCACCCGCGGCTCCTTGTTCTCTTTGTCTTTCATGCAAACTCCCTCCTGTTGTATATCTAATGCCTTTCCCAACCCCTTTACCCCCCTTTTTTTTTCTCACCGTCCATATCTGTCCTGTGACTAAACGCCCAGGCTGGGAACCAGAGCTGACACAGGTGGTGAGAGGATGTGCGAGGTTCAGGCACAGAGTGAAACATGAGAGTGAGGGAAGGAGAAGAAGAAGAAGAAGAAGAAGAAGTCCATTTAAAGTAGGAACACTGTTTGTTCTAATGGCTTCCAGGGAAGCCAAACACCAACTAGTGCTATCCAGATGTTTTCTTGCTTTCTTTACTTCTTCTCTCTAAAATGAATATCACCTTATTTTACCCAAGTAGCTGGATAATTTGTTCCATTTGAGGGGAGAGGGGGGAAAGGGGGGGGGCAGGCAGGCGACAGTCAGGCGAGCAGCCGCACAGGTCCGGGCCTTGTTGGAGAGTATCACGTAGCCACTTTTACGACCTGTTTAACACCAGAGAGTTTGAACGCGGCCATTTATCCTGCAGTGTATGACACGGTGTGAATGCGAGTGGGTGAACAAGGCAGTTAAAGAAAAAAAAAAAAAAAGCTGATGTTCATTACTGGGAGAGGAAATCGGGCTACATGGAAAGAAAGAGAGGCTGCTGTGTTTGTCTGCAGTAAATTGCTGGATCCAATGACAGAAGCGGGTTGTTGGTTTTTTCTTGCAACTTTCCACGGTTTCAAAGCGAGACGTGCTGATTGTGATGCGCTCAGATGCCGAGGGCGAATCCCTGACGCATGAAGCGGTTATAAAATTGAAAAAAGCACACATTAACAGCCACCATGGGCAATTTGCGTGGCAATTCATGATCCTGGGAGGAACACGGAAGATCCCAACGGCCTCCTGATGGCATCCACCAAAGCTTACGTATCTCTCGAGGCTGGGAGCATCCGCCATGCCTTCACGCAACAGGGACTCGAGGCTAACGAGGGCTCCCTTATGTGATGAATATTTTCTTTTTTAAATCAAACAAAACATCAGTGTGTGTGATAGAGACAAAGTGGGGAGAGACAGATGTGCGATGTGCGTGTGTTATTAGGGAGGTGGATGAAGTGCAGCAGGGTGAGGTCGGTCAGCCGACAGGGACCAACGGGAGCCACCATCACACACACACACGACAAGGCCGAGTGTGCGAGAGGGTGAATACGTCAAATATCATGTTCATGGCTCTGCTGTTTATTATGTGTGTCGGAGCCAATATGTTGATGCGACCGCTCTCTGGCTGGAGTGGGATACTCCGTTCGCTGAAAGATCACGGGAGGAGGAGGAGGGGGGAGCCCCCCCCCCCCTGTGAACACTTAGGCCCCTGCTCTCAGAGGGACAGGAATAACAATCCTCTCTATGATGTCTTCCACATGCTCTCCATGACGGGCGCTCATTTTTTTTTTGGGGGGGGGGGGTAATTTTGACCTTCATCAGATGTGTTGGTTAAGAAAGAGAGAAAAGAGAAAGAGAGAGAGAAGACAAGGGGCGAAAGGAAAGTGAGTGGGAGAGAGAGGAAAAAGTGAGAGCTGATCTTAAATTTCAACTGAGCCCCGGCAGCTACACAAACAGAGGATGAAGATGGGAGGGAGAAAAGGGGAGGGAGGGGAGGGGTGACACAGCAGCTGAGGCAGAGGGATGGATGGATGGATGTGGGGAGAGAGAGAGAGAGAGGGAAGAAGAAGGGAGCCACTCAGTCTAGACTCCAGATGTGCAGGCAGCAGCGCTGTGGCCGCGCCGGCCCCCACCGGGCTGCTCGGGGAGTATCCCCGGCACATGTCCCCACGCCGCCTGTAAATCAGCCCGGCCCGGCCCTCAGGCAGCACCGCAGCCACAATAACCCCTCCGCCCGGACCCCCAAAAAACGGGCCGGCCGGCGACAGACGGACGCCGACGAGCCCGCCGCGCCGCATCACGCCTCTCGCAGGCTCTCCCTCTATCACCGGTGGGAGTTTTAAAAAAAAGGTTACCTCCCCTTTTTCCTTTTTTTTTTTTTTCCATGTATGTGCTTTCCCCCCCCCTCCTCCTGAGTGTGTGTGTGTTTGCATGCATGTGTATAGGTCTTCCTCTGAATGCACATGTTGTCCACCACTGCGAAGCTTCTTATAGATGGGGAGAGGAATGCAGATGTCGTAAACGTCGCTGGGTTTTTTTTTCGTTTTTTTCCGCTCCACCACAGCCCGGCTCCTCCAGCCTCACTGGCACCAGGGCATTCCTTCAATAGCACACTGCTTCCCATCAACTCCCAAACATCCACACACTCCATTCTACACAATTACAGATTCCTGCTGGCTGCATGCGAGTGTGTGTGTGTGTGTGTGTGTGTGTGTGTGTGTGTGTGTGTGTGTGTGTGCAATCCTTTCCCATCAGCGCTGCGCACATAATTAGACGTTGGACTGGGAGGCCCGGGCCCATATATAGTAAGCAATGCGGCCCACAAACATGCACTTAAAACCCGATTCTCTTATTGTAGTCCATCAGAGCAGAGTGAGCTATATTAAAGGATGGTAAGGGGAGGGGGGGGGGTCTCTCATTGGGTCACCAGACCGCGCTTAACACATCCACGCAAGTCCACGCGAGCAGAGGGAGCGCAGGAGGAGGAGGGGGAGGAGGGCCGAGTGGTGTGTTTCCAAACCAAACCTGTGCTATTGTGCAAAGTGCTAAAGTCAACGCTTCGCTCAGCTGTTCAAACAGGTAGCGTGGAAACTGTCTTTAGGTTTGATCGGGCAGCAGACATCCTCTGAACAAACAGGTGAGCGCAGGGGGGGGGGGAAAATGTGGAGGTCACTCTGTGTGTGTGTGTGTGTGTTTGTGCGCGCACACTCAGCCGTGACTGTGGCCCTGGGAAAACAGAGCGCATCCCCTTCTGTCCACTGTGTGTGAACAGGTGAGCAAGCCCTCATTTTCTGTCCAACCAGTAAACACAGTCAACGACACACACCGGCGCACCTATTCACACACACTCTCTCTCACACACACACAAACACACACACACACACACAAATCCCAGCTGATCCTCCTAAATATACCTATGGTTACTCGTGGTGGGATCCGAGGATCAGCAGCGCTCACGTAGCCTATTCCTCCATGTGTGACTCAGTGTGTGTGTGTGTGTGTGTGTGTGTCATCTTTAATTGTGTGGCTCCTCGGGGATACAGAGGCAGGTTTCCCAGCTCGAAAGGCCCAGAGTCCCGGATGGGACGCGTCGGGAGAAAACCAGCTGACAGACTTTGGAATGCTCCTGGACATGTGAGGTTAACTGGGCTTTAACCTCTGCACCGTGGGAGGGGAGCGCAGCAGACACACAACACAGACCTCTGACCGGCCTGCAATCTGAGGCTCACATTAGACAATGAAGACTCACTGACGTGACATCGGGGAAATGTACAGTCAAACAAAACAAAACAACAACAAAAAACTACAGAAACGACGACACAAATGATGAAACGAGGAAAAAGATTGTGTTTAAGGGGGAATGTTGTTATTTGACTTTCATTGAGAAAAAAAAGAATAAATAAAATAAAATACATTTTATAAAATAATAATATGGACTATTCACTATTCATGGCCATCCATTTCTGGCCTATGTTGTCATTGGACTATGTATGGCCTCTTATTGTTGGAGCCTCGCCGGGATCTTTCGATGTTTTATTTTTAGGTTTCAGACAACAGCCTCGGTATAAATAGAACGTGAGAGAATAACTTGAGGAACACGTGAGGAACATCTCCCTGTCATCCACAATCCTCCTTCCTCGTACCACAAGAGGGCCACCTACACCATCCCAGATCTTCCTGGGGTCCACAGCAGATAGGAATCTGTGTGTGTGTGTGGGGGGGGGGCGGTCGGTCAGAGGGCCCTGGGCTCTCCCAGTTAATTAGTAGAAGGGCCAGGCCACAAACTGGCCAGCAGCAGCCTGGCCTGGCCAGCGGTCATCATGTGAAACGGCTGGAGGGGAGAACGTCTCCCTAACGCTGCAGATAGAGCTTTTCAAAGAGCTTATCTGAGGGCTGTCTGGCCTGGCCTTATCTGATCTGACCCCGGCTCATCCACCTCGTGTTACACTATGTTTCATCTGGTGCACAGGGTGTGTGGAAATTGTCCCTATGAGCGTGTGTGCGTGTGCATTTAAAGGGGAAATGCATATGTGTGTGTGTGTGTGTGGGGTGGGGGTGGGGGGAAATCTGGTTATAATGTTAAATGCTCGGATTGGATGTCAACCGGGCCAGTGTGAGGTCACCATGGGTTTGTAAGCGGGTGGGGTGGGTGGGAGGGAGGGGGGGCTGCATAGCAAATCAGCCACAGGTAGTGTCACTGTTACGGAGCGATCTGAAATCGTTTAAGTGTACGTTTGTGCCGGGATTTATGGAGTGGTTTATGGGAAAGTTACTCAGGCGCGCTCCTTGGCCCTGAGCTGGATATGTTCACAAGTGTGTTTTTGTTTAAGCGCCTTTTTTCGGAGCCAAGCGCAACGAGCGCGGCCGAGAAACGCAGAGAGCAGTCCGATGCGCTTGTGTGTGGATGGTAATCGGTCAATCTGTGCGGAGTTACGTGGCCCACAATGCCAAGCGTGTGTTCTCATCCTGCAGGTGATCATTTACTGTCCATTATATGCTAATAAGCGGTGTTGCATCTTTCACATGAGCCACTGCGCCATAATTACGCGCCCACTCGAAGCCTCCTCTCTCTCTCTCTCTCTCTCTCTCTCTCTCTCTCTCTCGCTCTCTCTCTGCTGGCACGGGCCCACTGTGGGCAGGCACCGACAATTCAGACGCAATTTAGCCCACAATGCCTCAGTAATTGTTGTTGCCCACTGTCTCTCCCAGGGGTGACCCACCTCGCTTCCCCAAACACAAACACAGAGCAGATACAGATACACATGGTCCTCACACGCATTAACACACAATGTTGACACAACTTCAGCAGGGACAACCCCCACTCCTCCTCCTCCTACTCTTCCCCCCATTATGCCTTCTTGATCCCTCATCCCATCGTCCCTCCCTGCACACACACACACACACACACACACACACTCACAGAGTGCTGTTTGGTGGAGATCAGAAGCCCAGCTCGGAGGCCCCACACCTGGGCATGTTTGCGGAGGAAGCGGGCCCTGGGCGGGCTGCGCTCCATGCGCCTGTCGACTGGCTCCACCAAGTCTGGCCAGCTGTGCTCCTGGCCTGGCCTCGCGCTGTGGGGGCTGTGCAGCTGGGAAAGGCATGTTTCCCAAAAGAGGAGGAAAGGAAAAAAAAAGGAGACGAGAGGGGAGGAGGGAGGGAGGGAGGACACAGAAGAGAAAACGAGAGAGAGAGAGAAAAAAAAGGGGCTTTAGGTTATTTCGAGCTCATTACACATTCATCCCTGAGCTCTCCGAAAGCATCTCCTTTAATATGAAAAAAACATTCTGGGCTAAGCCGGTTAATACCTTGGAAGAGCTTGAATTCATGACTACATTTCTTATGGACTTATCCAGCGAGCGTGTATGGTTTGAAGCAGAATAGAAATAAACACAGCACATCATCAAATGGGGGCCTTTTTTCATTGCCACAAAATATTTCAGGGTATTTCAGACCCATTTGTCGCCACGTTTGTTTTCCCAGCTGAGAATGTGACGGATTTGTTGCCGTTTTTCTAGATTGGAACATTCTGTCAGCTGTTTATATTCTCATACTATGCACTACTTTCCATTTTTCCTTGTTTTTTTAAATTTGCATCGAATGAGTTATGAACAAACTCAAATTCACCGTAGATTCAAGGAAATGGACGCCAAATACTCGAATTTGAATGTTGGATATGCTTTTTTTTTGGCAGATGGTCCAGTGTGAGGAGTTGGCACCGGGGATACAAGGGGACACGCTCGCAACTTTCACCAGTTGCAAAAGACACAACAAACAAACTATGGCGGCGTTTGCTGTTTCAGATGTCACCCCTTCCTGTGTGTGTACTTAGCCCGTCGCCATGTGGAGCTCCCCAAAGGTCGCCCCAGCCCGGCCGTGCACCAGGAAGTGGAGACACCGCCGTGTCCTGCTGTCACTCAACACTCCAGGAAACATCAGAGCCCCCCCTGGCCGGGCCGAGGAGGCTCCGCCCCTCAGAGGCCGAGTCCCCCGAAACTCAATTGCACCTAATTATGACGGATTGAGAGTGAGATTGCATCAGGACTGTTGTTGTTCTCTGTTGCGTAACGAAGCGGCTGTAAACCGGCGCTATCTCTCTCCGAGGAAACCTTCACTCGTCCGGTATCACCGGTCTGTGTTTGCATAGCTCGGATTCTACACACCTTGATCCTGCCGGAGATTTTAACTGAGGTATTATAAACCCTAAGCACCCGGACACTTCAATAGTGTCCGCCCACGGGCTCGTTTGACCGCGGAGACTGCAGAACGCTAAAGTGAAACCACGCTAGTTATCCACTTCAGCTATTTATTGCCACCCCCCCCACCACCCCCATCGGAGGAGCTCAAACGCAGGAGCGACTCACTCCACCCATTTGTCCGCGGCACAGAGCACCTAGCCTGCCGACACGCGAGGCCAGGCCCATATGCGAGCGGCTGCCCCTCCGGTTCGAAGGAGCCTCGCGCAGTTTGGCCTCGGTGTGTGTGTGTGTGTGTGTGTGTGAGTGGGGGGTGCTCAGGTGGCCCGTAGCCTCTCCTGAGGGCCACGGCGTCCCCAGGACCCTGTAGCTCCACCCCCCGCGGCCTGACCCCGGGCCCGATGCCCTGCTGTCACCGGGGGCCCGCCTCAGGTGGCCACGTGGACATATAGTGGCATAAGGTGAACACATGCTGGAGGAGAAGGAGCCGAGGACTTTTGCCAGGGACGAGATCCCTGTTTCGGGGAGCTGTGCTACGTGATAACATAAAGGGGCGAGAACTCAGACATGGAGGCATCAGAAGTCAAATGATCACCTCACGCCTCCTCTCTCCATCGCCGTCTGCAGATCTGGGATCTCTCACCCACCCAGGCCTCCTCTCTCTCTCTCTCTCTCTCTCTCTCTCTCTCTCTCGGCCTGTTCTCGGGCTTGGGCGTACCGACCGGAGCCAGTCTCTGCTCGCTACCGGCGCCCACACACCCACACCCGCCGCATTCCTGCACTCGCAGCCAGAGGGGAGGGCGAGGGTGAGGCGAACATCAGCACTGATAGATGGGTCGGCCCCGGCGCGCAATCACACGCCGTGCGTCGGCACGAGATTCCAATTTGTGCGTCCGATATCGAGAGGCTGGTTCTGCGGTGATGTGGTGTTTCATAGGTCAGCTCTCGCGGAAGATGATCTGCCCCTGGGGGCGGATCAGATTCGCTCTGCATCGTAACAAAACAAAAACCAGCGGCTTAGCTGAGCAAATGGAAAAACAGTACAGGGTGGAAAAGGAGACCTCTGGAGACAGATAGTTAAAAAAAAAATTATCCTGACAAAGGCAGAAAGAGAAGAATTATCTCCCCAGCTGTCTGTGCATCAGGAAGTCTCTCCCAGAGAGTCGGCCTCCGATCACAGGCGCAGCGCAGGAAGTCCCACAAAAAGGAGAGGAAGTGAACATCAGCTCCAGGAAGTGAGTTTTTTTGGGTTTTTTTTTTTTTGCAGCTTCGGCTCCACGAAGTCTGGATCCTGAAGCGAGGGAGGGAGGAGGGGGGAGGAGAGAGGAGGCCGCCCAGCTGAACGCCATATAGTGTGAGAGAGGAGGAAAAGAGAGGGAAAGACACACGGAGGGAGAGAGAGAGAGAGATTAGGGCGTCGTGACGGCACTGACAGCTGTCTCCCCGCCGCCAGCTGTGTGTCATTTACTCACTGCGTCTAAATACGAGCCTGGCACCGGGGAGCGATGTGCCTGATGCTGTGGCGCCAGGCGCTACGCTTCAAATGACATTGGGTGCCACCACCGACTTCCTCCCGTCCTACACACACGCACAAATGAGAGAGCACAAAAAAAATGCACACTTCAGCAGGGGTAAATGTAGACTTGCGTTATGGAGGGAGGCGTATTTTCGCGGCGCTTGTTTTTTTTTTCCCTCCCTCCGTCCCTCGGCAAATCTCTCACAATGAAGAACCGAAACGTGTTTCCACACAACATCTAATTACACCACACCGCAATCCGGCAGTATCAGAGCAAACACAGGAGTACGTCAGGACAAACAGATTAGTCGTCCCGGTGACAGCATCCCCACCGCGTCGCCCTCACTCACTCACGCACGCATGCACACACACACACACACACACCTGTGTTCACACATTTTGTGACTCAGGCCGGGCGTTTTGCATGCAAATAGAGGGTGTTGCTGTGGTGAGGAGGTGCTAACTTCCTCTGTGATGCACCTGGACCGACGGGTCATCAGCATACAGAGAGCGGGGGCGGGGGGGGGGGGGGGGCCCCGGGGGGGGGGGGGGGGGGGGGGGGGCATCTGAGGTGTTAATGGGTTAAAACCTGGTAATTGGGGGGTACTTATTTGCCTATTGTCATTGTGAAGCCCGAGGGACAACAGATGAAGCCTCATTTGGATTTTAGAGTTCACATGTCACTTAAAGTGGTGGCACTTTTTTTTTTTTACCGTGCAATATATCTCTCAAAAGTACATTTTTGGTCAACTGTTCCTATCCTGCTCACACTTCAGTGTTGAAAACCCCCAAACGGCATCTTTAAGACTCCATGAGCGTCACATATAGTCGCAGTATCCAATATATTTGGTGCGTCCATGGCCATAAACATGCAGTCGTAAAAAAAAAAAGAAAGAAAAGGCCAGCCCTGGGCCTGCGAACAGCCCTTCGGTGACGCTCCAGTTCTTTTTTACTCTTATTAAATAACCGTCAGGACTTTGAATGACATTTAAGAAGGAGGAACAGTTTGACTCGGCACAAACACGGATAAGATGAAGTCATCATATCTGGCCAGCCCGCCCCCCCGCCCCATGTCCTTTACCTTCGATCCTGCTCATTCTTCCCCTGATACATGATAAAGCAAGAAAAAACCATATGCTCTCCATTTGCTATCGGAGGCTATCATGACAGTATCTGCTCGGGCCCTCGCCAAGGTCAGCGCGCCAGTTCATCCCAAGAACCCTTGCGGGCCCACAACCGAGGGGACCGCCGGCGTCCTGGAGTCAGCACGGCACGCGCAGTCAAAACATTTGGCCTGGAGGCTTCCAACAGACGTAATTCAGCGCAGATTTAAAAGCAAAAAAAGCTGATAATATTCAAAACGACGGCTGTCATCCTACTCGGGAGAGCGAGGGCGCCCTGGCTCGGGAGGCCAGCCGGCGCTCGGCTCTATATTTGGTCATTTCTCCCGCTTACACGATGACCTCACCGATGCCGAATTTTAGCCCCCGTGTGTTGTTTCAGTCTCATTTTCAGCAAACTCTGTGATCACCTTGCCTTTTGCGTTCGGCGGGCCTTTCACTGGGTGCACAAAGAGAGAGAGCGAGGAGGGGGGGGGGGGGGGGGGGGGGGGGGGGGGAGCGAGGAGGGGGGGGGGGGGCGTTAGGTCCACAAGAAAAGCCCAGCTTTGGCTTCTTAAAGAAAGCAGAGGTTTAGCTCTTTCACTTCCACTGCATTGTTATGCTAAGGCCCAGCTTGGGAAAAAGAGTGCACCATTAGCATCTGAAGAAGAGCCAACATCTGAGGGAAACATGTCTTTAAGGCCCCCAAAGAAAAGAATCCATGCTGTCTCTCCCTCTCATTTTCTCATTCTCTCACTCACTCACTTGTTCCTCAACTCAACTCCCATTCCTCGCCATTGGAAGGCCCATTCTCTTTGCTTTCAGGGTTCTCCTGCTGGCTCTTTCGGCGCCAAGAGGGATAAGAGATCTATGTGTGTGTGTGTGGCTCTGAGTGTGGAAGGGGGTTGAAATGCTCCCTGATACAATTAGTACACTCTATATCTATGTGGCGCACCTTTCATTCATTGCAGCTGGGTTCCATTGATAAAGAGACGCCACCCACCTGACTGCCGTAAAACCACCGCACGTGAGGGTACCTGCAGCAGCGAATGGCCGTTTTTTTGGCCAAAGGTCATTTCCTGCCTGGCTGAGTCGCATTTAAACATTTCCATCACTTTGCATAAGAGATCTAACGGTTATGCATTACAAAGGCACAGGTGCAAAATCTTGTTCTAAAAGAAGGAGAAGAAAAAAAAAGGGGGCTTAAATTGACGGAATAAAGACATTCTATTAAATGAGTGGGCCCAAAACCCATCTGAACTGTAACTGGTCAGCATTTTATTTTCTGGCTTCCTTTTTAATTTCTCAACCGCCGGTCACAAAGTGCATAAGGATAAAAAAAAAAAAAGCACGATTCACAATCTTCAGCCCCACTGCTGCATGCTGCGCCAAATCTCCTATTTTTAGATTGTAGTCTCTGACCCATTTTTTTCCCCCCATTCAACTTTACCTATGGCAGTGTTCACTGTTAGTCACAGGAGCAAAAGGCTGATTCTCTCCGAGACGCCATTACCGATCCTCTTCCTCAGCAGGTTCTCTTTTTTTTTTCTTTTCTGGCCATTCGGAGCAGGTCGAAGAGCTTCTCGTGTCCCTCGAGCGATTAAAAGGTCAAATTCTAGAAATGGTCAGATGATTTCCCAAACAGCCGGATACAAGGGGAAACCTTCTGCTCTTTTTCTAAGAAACCCCACTGCCATCAAATCTCCAGTTCATTTCACAAATAGGATTCTGGGAATTGCTGTGACACCAGCGAACTCACTTAGTAGGTCAACGTTGACTAAACAAAAATACTTAACATCGGAAACTAGTACGAAATAGTATAACATCATTAAAAAATCGATATTATTATTATTATATTGACTATTGCATTCACAGTATTTTAACCAAAAAACAGATTTGATCAAGAGCAAGTTGATTTTCATTTATTCCATTTATTTTATTGAATAATCCGATTTTCCATGAACCTGGACTTGTTCTGGTTTTCGCCTCTGTACCTCCCTTTGGAGTCGCCCCGGATGGAAGCACAGACTAATCTATGATCATTATCGTCATGATCGAGTTTCCGGATAATTAAACAGGGCATCAATGCGGCCTCTAAGTGTTCGGCGTCCTCCCTGCTGTGAGCTTTGGTTTGTGGTAAACAGAGACGAGTCTGGCTTGCTTTGCCTCTGCGGACCTGGAGCAGGTCACACACGCGCACACACACACACACACACACACACTGCATCCCAACTTCTGAAACCGAACACGCCGCGGATGGAATCCTGCGACGGAGTGGCTGATACTGGGGAGATAAAACAAACACACGGCGGGCCAAAAAAAAAAGAAAAAAAAAGAGAGGCAGAAACTGAAAGCTAGAAACGCTGAGTCACTGAGTTTCTGCAGCTGAGGCGTCTGCGCTCCCAGCTGTCTGCTGACACCTCCGGCAGCCGCGATGAGCCGAGTGATAACAAACGGCACTGCGAGGCCTACTGTATGATAAACACATGACTCTGACGGGGGCCTTGCTGGTCAAAACCCCTCGGAGGCGAGTAAAAGCTGCGGTGAAGCACGGAGCCGTTAAGAGGAGGAGGAGGAGGAGGAGAGGGATGAGTAAGTCGTGCACCTGCTACTCTGTAGGAATAACACCGGCAGGAGGAGGGGGGTGTTGGAGGAATAAAGGAATTTCCAAGGACAGGCAAGATGTTGTGAAATCATATTGCGCATGTGGCCGCGCACAGCTGCAGAGGGAGTGAGTCGCTCCATGTGTAGAAGAATGAATCACCGGCAGAGTTCCTCAGAAGTCAGATCACACTTTCAGCCCTGGCTCTCATTCTCTCTCTCTCTCTCACACACACACACGCACACGCGCGCACACACGCACCTCCACTTTGTTTTGCTCTCCTCTCTTTCCCATACCGCGACTTCGCCAACACAGGTGTGTGAGCCGCGAAGTAAACGGACGAGAATATCCACACACGCACGCCATACACAATCGCACCCCAATCTCTCTCTCTCACACACACACACACACCTAGACAAATATGAACACACGCACACACACACACAGACAAATGCACATTCACCAGAAATCACAATGAACAATGCCAAAGTCATCCAGAGTCTCTTGATCGGCATGAGATCATGTGGCCCACATAACACACTTCCTCCTCCTTCTCAAACACAGGTGGCCCGGCTGCAGCAGCATTCCTGCTCGGCTGTTAAGTGACATCTCCTCTGCACAAGCGTCCTCATCCTCATCCAGGAAAACCAGATGACTCACACCACGCTTATTTACCTCAGATGGATCTCAGATGTTTTGTTTTTTTATGTCACTGCTAATGTGAGTGGAATGCTTGCCGGGTCGGTGGGGGGGCCGCTTGGACCAACACATTTCTACGCACACGCCGTCCCACCAAGGAATGGAGCTATCTCGGTCCCTCCTTTTTTTTTCTTCCTTTAAACAGTTTTTTTACTTTTTTTTAATGTAATGAGTGCCACACACGCACATACATCAACAGGTGCCTTTCAGTGTCTCTTTCTGTCCCCTTAGATAAAAAGAGAAACATTAACCAACGGTCATTTAGGGCTGGGCTGACACATTCGTATTATCGATGACTTTGCATTGCAAATGCGGCCGGCTCAGAGCGTGGATCGACGGAAATCAAGCCGCGGCTGTACTGCGGTGCGTCAGCTGCAGGGAACGGGGATGTTAGGAATGCAGCTGGTGAGAAATGAACCTGTTCATTGGGGCACCGTACCACATTCACTGGTGTCCAGGAGCCCCCAGAGAATCAACGCCACCATATTCAAAGGAAATTGAAAAAACAAACGATTTTAAATGAATCGGTTAAAATGTGTTGCTTCAGTGACATGGGAGTTAAATGCGGATGGTGATACAGGATCATTCATTCAATCAGAATCAGCCAGATTTGAACTGACCCAGATGAGAGAAAAGGGTTTGGTTCTTTAAGGGCCTGGGCACACCATTGCCCTTTTATAACCTTTAACATGCCACGGGTGAGTCATCCTAACAGTGTGGGAAGAAAAAAAATGGAGAGAGAGAAAGAAACTGGAAGAGCCGACCGACTTGTGGCCACATGTTCACGGTACCAATCCTCTCCACAACCGCACATTTCACAACGTGATGAATTCCACTCCGCTGTGGGATGTGATCGGGGGCCTCAATAATAATGATCAATCACAGGGAATTTGCCCTGCTAAGCCCCCCCCATGAATAACTGGGAACGCTGGGAGGAGGAGGAGAGTGGGGGGGGGCGGTTGATTAGGGAAACGCCCCTCATGAAGTTGAGGGGCTGCCGACATCTTTATCTGTCAGAGCTGCGGCTCTGATGCCACATTGACAGCTTCAGAATGCGTCTTTAATGCTCATTCAATGCGTAAATCCAGGGCCGGGGCAGCCAGCGGTGCCCTATGGGGACAGCGGCGCAACCCCGGGTCCCTAAGGACTGTCCGAAGCTGCTCTGTGTGGTCCAGCCCCCCCAGGAGAGGGGCTGGGGGGGGGGGCTCTCCTCCTTGTCCTCCTTTGATATCAGGAGTGCTGGAATGGAGGAGTAGCACTGGAAGGAAGGGAGGTGTGTGTGTGTGTGTGTGTTGGGGTGGGTTGGGGGGGGTCTCCTCTCCCTAGTTGCCAAGCGAACGCCATATGGGCAGCTCACTGGTGTTACTGGGGGCCCGGGGCAGTTCCCAGAATTCACATGATAATGAAGCCCGGGGCCATTCAGAGTGCTGGCCTAAAGCTGGGCCTAAGAGCTTTTGATAGCCCCCAGCAGCCTGCAGGCCTGCCCACCCCGGGCCCAGCCAGCTTTCCTGCCAGGCCCAAACCACCTGTTTGATTTTCCCAGGGCCCTGCCACAGCCAAGGGAGAGAGGAGAAAGAGGGAGCCGGGGGGGTGGGCGGCAGCAAAGGAATGTCTCCCTCTTATTTTGTCACTGAGTGTGTACTTCCCATTCACTTCCTCTTTATAATCCCGCAGCCCTCCCCTCACGTGCACACCCGCACATACACGCTGTTGCGTAAAGACGGGCGTGCACGGGAAAAACACGTGCACCCGAGGAAAAAAAAAATCGAGATGCACGCACGCACGCACGCACACGCGCGCGCGCGCACACGCACACACCCCTGCTGACCCGCACACAGCCTCTCTCCCCTTTTGTTAAACCCCCGCCTGTAACAATCCCAGGGAGAAGAATGAAGTTTAAAAAGTAGGGCACCTTCTGCTGCGTTGGAGTTTTCACACAAGCATGTTCCTGGAAAGGGCCCTGGATAAAAAAAAAAAAAAAAGCAGGGCACTTGTCTTTGCTGTGCGTCTCCCAGGCCTTACGTGGGAACCACAGGAGGACCTGCACTGGGCAGACTGGTAGTGGGAGGACCGGGGGGGGGGGGGGGGGTGGTTTGACTGTTGGCTGACAGGGCCGATGAGGGGGACACCCAGGCACTCGCGGGGGGTCGATGTATGTTTATAAGAAGGGCACATTCCTTCATCGTGAGAATGGCTGCTTGGATGTACAGCAGAGAGCAGATGGCCCCCGGGGGCCTGGGCACAGGAAAACACGGGCAGGGGGACCTCGGGTTGTTGTTAAAAAAAAAAAACTTTCGTTTGGGCCATTTCCAAAAAAAAAAAAAAAATCATTTGCATATGCCGGGCTGACTATGGCAGGAGTCGGCGGTGGAAATATTTCCTCTTGTGAAATCCTGTGACGTGATCACGGCGGAGAAACACAGGTGTGCGGGGCGTGACGCCGCGTGCTCCGCGGCCACTTCTGCTTCCCGGTGCGGAGGGCGGGGCGGCGTTCCTACAGTTTAACCTGAAATGTTGCCTTGCTGGGGGCTAAACACCTGCGTAGCCATTTCAGAGAAAAGGTGAGGGTGGGGCGGGGGGTTACAACCTAAGCTGCTTGTGTTTACACCCCCCCCCCTCACCTAACAGGATCTCTGGTTACTGTAGTCCCCTGGCTAAGCTGTTTGTTATAGCACATTATTCGGGTCAGGTGAGCAGGGGACATCTGCATAGAAACCATTACAATAACACTACACTCGGGCCTCCATTGAATGTGACAACAAGAATACACACACGCGCACGCACGCACACACACACCTACACCTGTTGCACCTGCACGGCCTTCTGTGGAGCACATGAATAGACAGCCAGATTCCCACACCCATGTAAATTAACTTCCTCTTGCTGTTGCGCCCTCTATACAGCGCCGACAAAACAGAAACAACAAACAAGAAGGGGGTAAACTTCAGATCACAGGCCCCCGGGGGCCGACGGAGACTGTTAAGGTGGGACTTTGGTGTCAAGAGCATCAGGAGGGAGAAAACAAAAACTCCCCAAAGGCCCAAATAACTTGATTATACCCGCTCCACAATCAAAACAAAAGTGGCAGGCCCAATCTGTTCACTGTCAATGGCGGCTCTCATTTGTCAAGCCCATCCGAGAGGTTGGTTCTCAGGCGACTCGCACAATGCCCAGTGACAAACAGGAGGGCTCTCCTTTTAGCCCTGCCTGCCACTGGGAAGCCCATCTGAAGTATTAATCTTTGGGTGGAAGAGTGGAGGAGAGGGCTCAGCCTGGCCCAGCCATTGTCCCCAGGCCCGGGCCCTCTGAATGGGGCTTTGTCAGCTCCCCAGCTGCCACTGTCCGCGCTCCATCGTTGGGCTTTGGCTCCCATGTCCCGTGGCCGTGCTGACTGGACGCCTCCGTGCAGCTGTGGGGATGTGCGCCGCTTGTGTGTGTGTGTGTGTTGCGGGACGGGGTGAGAGAGAGAGAGAGAGAGAGGTCAGGTGACAGACCATTCGTCTCTCTCTCACACACACACACACACACACACACACACACAGAAACGCACAAATATGTGGCTTCACATAGGTTTCCACTTGTCATTTCAAAGTGGTGCATTCAGTTGCCATGGAAACCTTCAAAAACACCACCATGAATTTAATATTACTGTTGGTTTTTGGCACTTTGTCGAGGGGATATATTATTCTCAGGAAAAATATATTGAATACTACTGAATTTATCGCTTTTTTTTTTTTTTGTTGGGGTGTTGACAATTGAATTTTTCTCTCTTTATATCATCAGTTTAATTTTTTTTTAAAGATATGGATTTTCTATCCACGTCCCCCCCATTAAATTGGGTGGGCTATCTGAGAGGTAAATTAGTGGACTGAGAATGAGGACAATGCTGGAGCTGATCTGATGGTTTCCCAGAAGCATTTGTTTGTTCTCCATCTCCCTCCTGCAGCAGGAGGCAGCTGGCCAGCAGCAATCAGGCCTGTCCCCCCATCGGCCTCCTCTGGCGACCAGCTGGGAACAGCTGGTCGACCCTTCTGCTACCAGTGGACCTGCGCCCCGCTGGAGGTCCCGCGGAGGAGAGGGGGCCTTATATGATCTGACAAAACAGGCTGCATTCACACACAGGACAGGTTCCGCTAATGAAGAGAAACCTCATTAGGCAACATTTACAGTCTCTGTGGAGGTGCAGCCATTGTCCTCTCCCGGGGGTTCAGCAGGAGGAGAGCTGCTGCCCCGGGGCTCCTCGCTCACAATGGGACACCTCCTCAGCTTCTCCGCGGCCCTCAGCGCGGAGTGGGTGTTGACTCGGCCGAGCGTCCGCCGTGTGATGTCAGAAGAACAAACTGTTGCTTAAACGAAGGACGTCGTGAGGAGGAGGGAGGAGGGGGGAGGGGGAGGGGGGGTGGAATAGTTGCTGGTGGTGTTGGGGGGGGGGGTTTGATGAGCGGACGGAAAAGGGACTCGGGCGTTATTAGATTTGCAACAAGCCGTAACACTGTCTCCCATTGTGTATCCCTCCACCCCTACCCTCCCCACCCCCAAAACCCCCTGACCGAAGAGAACTCTACCCAGCATCCACTCCTTCTCACCCCCCCCCCCCCCCCCCCCCCCCCCCCCCCCCCCCCCCCCCCAACAACTAAAGCTCTCTCACCAGGCAATTGCCACTGGAGTGGAAAGTATTCCAGAGTACAATGCCTATGCTCTCAATGGATGCTTTAGCATGCCACCAGTGCGCTGTCACCAGCAGATGGGGAGCTAATTAGAAGCCATTAAAGGGCTTTGATAGTGTGTGTGGGAACCAGGCGGAGGGAGATGGCCACAGGGGTGTGGGGGGTGGGGGGTTTGGGTCCGGTGAATGCACACACACACACAAACACACATATGTAGACAGAAAAAAAAGTTTGAGACCAAGCTGTCCCTGCGAGTCCTCCAGGGGCCAAGGACACAGAGCAGTGGACACCTGCAGGGGCTTCAAGGATCTCTGTGAGGCTCCGACTATCAGATGGAGATAGTGTTCCTGTAACCTGCCCCTGGCTCTCAGGGGGAAGGCGTCCAGCCAGTGTCAGCCGCCCGCACACGGGGGGGGGGAAACACACACACACACACACACACACACACAAAAAAAACACCCAACAAGTTCGCAAGGCTCCAGCCTGTCTGCCCTGCCGATGACACAT
This sequence comes from Colistium nudipinnis, assembly GCA_016785305.1. NCBI lineage: Eukaryota > Metazoa > Chordata > Actinopteri > Pleuronectiformes > Rhombosoleidae > Colistium > Colistium nudipinnis. The sequence continues at coordinate 272,414 of JAFBJU010001775.1, forward strand.
CTCTGAACCAGGACTCCCACAGGAAGTGACTCCCCAACCACCGGCCCTCAGTCATTACAGAGGCCGGGCTGCCCGGGGAGGTGCCAGGCCACGCCAGGGCACACCACCAGGAATCCAGGCGGAAACATACACAAGACACACCCACACAAACGCAGTGCTACCCCCCCCCCCCCCCCCCCCCCCCCCCCCCCCCCCCCCCCCCCCCCCCCCCCCCCCCCCCCCCCAACAACTAAAGCTCTCTCACCAGGCAATTGCCACTGGAGTGGAAAGTATTCCAGAGTACAATGCCTATGCTCTCAATGGATGCTTTAGCATGCCACCAGTGCGCTGTCACCAGCAGATGGGGAGCTAATTAGAAGCCATTAAAGGGCTTTGATAGTGTGTGTGGGAACCAGGCGGAGGGAGATGGCCACAGGGGTGTGGGGGGTGGGGGGTTTGGGTCCGGTGAATGCACACACACACACAAACACACATATGTAGACAGAAAAAAAAGTTTGAGACCAAGCTGTCCCTGCGAGTCCTCCAGGGGCCAAGGACACAGAGCAGTGGACACCTGCAGGGGCTTCAAGGATCTCTGTGAGGCTCCGACTATCAGATGGAGATAGTGTTCCTGTAACCTGCCCCTGGCTCTCAGGGGGAAGGCGTCCAGCCAGTGTCAGCCGCCCGCACACGGGGGGGGGGAAACACACACACACACACACACACACACACAAAAAAAACACCCAACAAGTTCGCAAGGCTCCAGCCTGTCTGCCCTGCCGATGACACATCTCTGAACCAGGACTCCCACAGGAAGTGACTCCCCAACCACCGGCCCTCAGTCATTACAGAGGCCGGGCTGCCCGGGGAGGTGCCAGGCCACGCCAGGGCACACCACCAGGAATCCAGGCGGAAACATACACAAGACACACCCACACAAACGCAGTGCTACCCCCCCGCCCCCCCCCCCCTCGACACAGTGTGTCCCAAATTCCCACACACAACAGCACAAACGGCCCACACTTGTACCTGTGATTGATTGAGTCTCCAGTGTCACACGTCAATCGTCAGTCAGCCCGGGACGGCCGCGGTGTGGTTAACAGTTTGTGTATGTGACACCGCACACACCCCTCCCTGTCTCACAGGAGCCTCCGCACACACCTGCACACAGGTGTGATCATTATCACAGCAAACAGGAAGAGCCTGACTGGGAACTGGAAACTAATCCCACAGCTGCAAGGAGATGACCTGTGTGTGTGTGCCTGTGTGCGTGCCTGCGTGCGTGTGTGTGTGTGTGTCTGTGTAAGTAAAAATTGTTGAAAACTCACATGTGGTGCTCGCCTCTCATTATCAAATTCCTCCCCCCCGGTTTTCTTTTCAACGGCGTATCTCAATAATCATAGTGAAGTAACCCTCTGTCTAAGAAATCCATTTATTCTTCTCCTCCTGCGCCATCATTGTGCTTTGGTCACTTTCATGTTTCAGGAAGTAGTATGTGAATTACTTATTGTGCCCCCCCCCCCCAACCCGCCGCAATAATAACGGCGGCAAAAGTGTGAAAGCATTGCTGGAATGTCCTATTTCCTTTGGAGTGGATTCCTGCACCGACGTTTCCCCTCGTGGCTTCCTGTAGTGCGCTTTTGTAGACGTATTTGCCGTTGCGATAAAGAGGGCGTGTTAGCTAATACATTTCCCCTCCACCAAATGGAACAATTTATCCTGGGAACAAAACAAAAAAATTGAAAGGAAAAATTGCTACTGGGAAAAGATTCGTGTGCTGGCATACATATAACCGTGATACACAATGTCCGGGAAAAATTAAAAAAAACAACCTAAATAAAACACAACAACAACCCAAGTGTTGCTTGACGGATGCAGGATGTTGCAGGACAGAAACGGTAGCCCCGTCGTGGTAATAAAACACTAAGTGATAATCGGCTCTCTAATAAAGAGTCCGCTGGGAAATGGATTGTGTGCGAGTGTGTGTGTGTGTGTGTGGGGGGGGCTGTCTCTTATAGGGTGGTGGTGGTGGAGGAGGGAAGGGCACTGCCATTTTCTGTCAGTTAAAATCAGGAGCTAATATGTTTCACTTTTCTTTCCCCTCCTCTGCCTCGTCCCTCTGTCCTCTCTCCCTCTCTCTCTCTCTCTCTCTCTCTCTCTCTCGCCCCTCTCTCGCCTTGATGTGCTGTAAACAGGCTAAAAAGGGCCCAGCTGTGTGGAGTTATTGTTGGTGTCAGTAGGAAGTGCTGATAGCTTTTGCAGCTGAACAAAAGCTGGATGAGGGGAGTGGAGGGGCGCTCCAGACACTGTGGCTCCAGCCTAGATTCTCTCCCACAATCCCTGCACCGCACTCCCATTGTTCTCCCCGCCCGGCCCTCCCTCCCTCCCTCCCTCCGCCCTGTCAGCTGCGACCTAGGACAGGGGGCAAAAAAAAAAAGAAAAGGGGAGAAAAAAAAAGAAAAGAAAGTTTGGTTTTTTTTAAGTTTCTTTTTTTTTTTTTACGGGCTACTGCAACAGCTACAAGAAACAGTCCCAGGGGTGGTTAACTTTTTTTTTTTTTTTACAAGACAGCAGGACTGAGGCTGTCTTTGGTCTGGTACAACATCTGTACAGATATAGGCAGTGGCTCTTTAAAGAGCATTTAAATTCAAATCTCATGAGAACAAGCTGCTCATTGTCATTCAACCCAGTTACTTTTTTTAATTAAAGCCCATATTTGTTTTTTAACCGCTCCATCAGATGCTGCAGATTCAACATGTGGTATTAGAGAGTGGTGGAATGCAACCAAATACTTTTGCTCAAGTACTACACTCAGGTACAACTTTCAGCTCCTTGCACTTTAATGACCCCCTTATTTATGCTAGTCACATTCCAGAGGTAAATGAATTAAATTGTCAAATTTTGAAACCTGTAAAATATAATATGATCTGCTTTTAGGAGGAGATGCATTATAAACACATACACTTCCCACTGTAAGATAAAAAGATTAACATCAGCCTGCTACAATAAATATAGAGTTTACATCCTTAATTAATTATGCAATAATATATATATATATATATATTTATTCTGATATAATGACGACTTTTGAATACAGTAGGCATTAGAATGCAGGAGGCTCACTGGAAACTTAGTGTGCTGTGTTGTCACTACTTTTACTTAAACACTTACCTCTGCCTTCCTGTATTATGATATATTTAGAAAAGTAGCCTATTATGTCACTGCAGATGCTGTAATTTTGTCGAAAAAAAAATCTCGAACCAGCAGCCAATCATTGAAGCTGGAGAAGACTTTCATTTGTGATGTATTATGGATAAAACCTAAATATAAACATAGACTGCCATCACTCCAACTTTTACAAAAAAAAGTTTTTTTAAAGTTGAATTTGTTAAATTGTTTGTGTGGTTCAACTTTGCACGAATGCAGCAGTTTTTATACTGACTCCATGATGGCGCCTCCTCCGTCTCCGCAGGTGCGTCTGATCCATCCCCAGGTGACACATGATCGAACCCTCCGGGTGCGCGCAGGTGAGCGCGGGGGCGCGCGGTGCCAGCTCCCTTGTTTGACGTCTCCATGGAGACCGCCCGAGCGGCGCCAGGCTGACAGGCGTCAGGGCTGGGATGAATGGGTGACGTCACCGCGCTGGCGCCTGCCAGTCTGCTCGGGCTTGTTTGGACAATCTGGGGGGAAGACACACACACACACACACACTCTCTCTCTCTCTCTCTCTCGCTCTCTCTCTCACTCACACACACACAGTGCAGAAACATGTGAAGGAATCCGTGAAGCTGCTGCACACACTGCAGGAGAAAGACACTCTGTGCCTGGAGAAACATGTGAGCATAAAGGAAGCTCAGAGTTGGAAAGCTGCGGCAGATGGAGTCCAGTGGTGTGGGAATGAAAAGCATCAGCAGCATGATGGTAATCTCATTCATCTGACGATCTAATAAACCCAATCAACCGATCATCTCTTTTCTAAGTGCATTCCAAACAATTCAACAACCCCCCCCCCCCTCAAAAAAAGAAGAAAGTTCCCTCTCAACAACAAACTTTTATTATCTTGAACTAATTTCTGTTCCTAGAAAGTGAATGTTTTTTTTCTTTTCTTCCCAGAAGTCTTTGGGCCACTTGTTGATTAACTTACACTGTACCACCGTCCTCCACATCTGCAGCGAACCATTGTGTGTGTGTGAGAGGCAGAATCTAGGGCACCGCGGTAGCCTCATTATCATTAACCATTCATCCTATTCATCCTGTCCCGTCCCACACACATTCTCACACTACATACCCCGAGCATTCAAGCACCCCTCGACTGTCCCCAGGCAATCTACACCTGCAGAGTCCCCAAGCCACGGACAGCTGGATTCCCACATATTACCCATAAAAGACACACATTTGTTTCCATTTGTAACGCCATCCCTCAAACAGATTGTAAATCCCGATAACCAGGCGAGCGCGGGGATTGGACGAGGACGCGTTTGTGGGCTGACCCGCCGACACCAACAGAGCACTGCGATTGGGTCCTCGCCTTCAAACAGGAGTCGCGGAACACGCCCACTGAATCCTGCGCCGCTATAAGACAGAGGAGGTTGGCCCATGTGGATGTTGCGAACTGTCAACATTGCCTGACTTGCACTACCGAGAGGAGGAGAAGCCTGACTGCTTCAAACTATTTTTCGTTTTTGTCTCATCTCTTGGAAACTACAGAATCAAAAAAAACGAAACAAAATGAAGGTTGTCGGATCTACCTGTGCCCTGAAGAGCAAGAGCGGCGAGGACATGGTGCGCTGCCTGTCCGAGCAGAGCCTGACCATCGCCAAGTGCAAGATCCCGCTGCTGGACGAGCAGATGAGCGTCTTCCTGCAGGACATGAACAGCTGCTACAGCAAGCTGAAGGAGCTCGTGCCCACGCTGCCCACCAACAAGAAGGCCAGCAAGGTGGAGATCCTGCAGCACGTCATCGACTACATCTGGGACCTGCAGGTCGAGCTGGACGAGCCGGAGAAGAGCCGCGTGCACTCCGCCGTGCCTCGCACACCGCTCACCACTCTGAACGCAGAGCTCGCCAGCATCGCAGTGGAGGTAAATATCTTTTCACGTGCTCTCACACATGTCTTGGAACACATTTCTCTGAGCTACAGAGGTGCGCGCACTCTGGAGCTCGTGAGTTTTTTTGTGCCATTACGCGTGCGTAAAATTCTCCAAATCCGTGCGTAAAACAGTTTGCGCAAGGGTTCGTTTGTGACTGGTTCCCTCCGTAAATGTTCTATGTAATTTTAAAAAGCCAATGTACTCACCAAGCCCCTCTTCTCTCTGTCCCACAGAATGGATGCTCGGATGACAGGATTATGTGCCGTTAAGAGCTCGTGGAGCTGCGCACCATGACCCCAGCGCGAGCACCGCCAAGAACGAACAAGGCTTTACCTGATGTGACTTCTCCAGCACATCGCCAAGAAAACCTTGAACTGTGTAGGGACGTTTGAAACTCCCGATGCTAGAATAAATCACGTGTGGACATCCTCCGGCGGCGAGGATCTCTGCCACTCACGGCGCCCTCGATTCATCCGAGGGTCCTGAGAGAAGAGGACCGGTAGTGTCCAGAGATAGACTGGGTTAGCCCGGGGGACCAAGACGAGTTCAGTGCAGCCGGCGTCGCTTGTTGCTTGTAGAGTTTCTAAAAGAAAGCTAATGTTTCTGCCACGCTCTTTGTATCTTGTGTAAACCATGTAGAGAATCAAGCATTTTGTAAAAGAAAAAAAGAATAATTTTCTCAGATTCCTGAGCGACAAACTGTATTGTATATTACAATGCCTCAAATACGTGAAGATATTGTTTTCTTACAATGTACCTTATGGGTGTTTTTTTTATTAAAACAAGACCAATATTTTTGAACATGAATTTTCCTGTGTCATGGTGTTGTGTGGAAGGAGTAAAAGAAAAGTAAACTAACTATCAAGTCGTATTTCTTAGAGGGAGAGAGAGGGGGGGGGGGCTGTGGCCTAATAATCACTGCGATGAATTGCAGGCCTGATAACATAATCTAAATATTTAATGATGTAGCTTAGTACAGGTGGTGTGTGAAGTGGTAGTCACCAAAATAAAGTGTAACACCTAAAAGAAGCTGTTAAGTCACTCAGGCAACATGACACCAAAGCTGGTGGTCAAACATAATGGCTCATAGCCAGTTAAATTGGTAATTTGCCTCTCTATGGGCCATTAACGTATCACATTACAAGAGGAAGTTTCACTTAAAAAAACAACTCTTTTGACATCTTGAAAAATAGTTTCAAATCAAGTTAGAAACGTTTCTGAAACCAAGAGGATTTAACGTGTATCTTAACTAAAACTCATTCTGATCGAGATAAACGTGACGAAAGAGGTTGAGATGGAAAAAAAATAAATAAAAATGAAACGAAACCAGATTAAAGTTTGTTTCACGCCATAAAACGTGCATTTAAACGCGCTGTTCGGGTATGTTCGGGTGTAAATCAGCCCCCCTCCGGCACCGCAGGGGTTAAATTGCTTTGGCGAGGCGATTCGTTGGAAGATTTATTCTGTCTCCCTGGTGCAATGTTTTTCCCATTTCCCTGCGGTGCGATGCGCACAGCTGCAGCCCCGGCGTGGCCAGTGTGTGTGATTGTGTTTGTGTGATAGCTTTGTGCCAAGGGCAGGGGAGGGCGGCGGGGCCCAGACTGAGCGGCGCCTCGGCACACCTGGGGAAGTTCAGGTTAAATAGCTCCACATTCCTCAACACACAGCTGATTGAAACATTAACAAACAGTAATCCACGGGCCAGGCCGCAGATGGGCCGGGAACCACGCCAGCACACACACACACGCACAGGCGCGCGCGCGCACGCACACAGAGGAGCTGCTCTCTGCTAGAGATTCCCACAGCCCAATACATGTGTATTTATAGACTATATATATATATATATATGTGCGTGTGTGTTTTCTATTAACACAAATATATATGATCTTAATTACGTCTAATTGTCCATGTGTTATTAATAGAGATACTTTATTGATCCTCAAGGGAACATTTTTGGTTTTACTTCAGCCTACTCCAAAAAATAGTATATCAAATAAAATAAGGAGAACATTATTAAAAAGAAAAAGATTTATACTATGACAATAATGAAATCAAGAAGTTGAGGTGTACACGTGCCTGTTGACATATACGGTTTCCTCCCTGTTTTATTTCATACTGATAAATCATAACACTCCCTCTTTGATTTCTTAATCATATATAATTATCCATATTTGGCAGATTACACGTCTCTTACGTAATCCGCTGGAGCCCTGGAGGGAAAAAATGCAGCCCAGGTTAATGTGGCCAATCAGTCAATCAGCCCTGAAACTTTGTTTTATCACCATTATTTTCTTTTTATTACTTTATAACTATTAAATCCACCCAGAGCTGCATCTTGGATTTTAGTGTTTGCTTCTTTCCACACAAGTGTGTCTATTTTCATCCCTGAGCGCCATCCTGTGTTCACAACGTCGGTGTGAGTCACTCAATGTGTTGACAACAGCGCCACATGGTGGTCACAGTATTGATACTGTGTGGGGCTACCAGCACCGATATTTATGGTACTTGTGTTTTGTGTTGGAAGTACAGTTTCGAAGTACTTTTACTTGAGATATTTCAGTTTCTCCATCGTGCCAGTATGACTCTAGTGATTTTAAATACAAACCATATGGTCATCCAAAAAAAAAAAAAGATGCGCTGTAACATAAACAGTTGTTTATATGAGTCAATAATAATACTAATAATCTTGTAACAGAATTGAACCGCATTAATATTTGATAGCAAGAGTATCCTATTAAAACTACAACAGGATTTAACCTTTGAAAACCACTAGATTAAAACTAAACTCATGTTTCACTGATGATGACAATTATTTAATCCTGTGAGTACATTCTGCTACAGACACACACACACACACACACACGTCAGTACTTTCACTTGATAGGACTGTGAATACCAATGTATTTCTACAACATGGTGCCGTCAACCCAAGCTGAGTGATGCATTTGAGCTTCTCACTAAATCACACACTTGTATCCTCAGTATTTATACACAGATGAGTTCTTCTACCAGCACTGCTCGGGGGGCATCGTGCATCATAAATTGCGGGTGTAACAATAACCTGAAATTGAATCCAAGTGCTTCTGCGTCAGAATACTAAGCAGGGAGCAATACCACAATCCCCCAACAACATTCTTCTGAGAGAATATTGGATCTAAAAATAGAACGTTTATTCCTTCGCTCCTTTCCTCCAATAACCTGACAAGCTGTAGAGCTCATCTCTTTATTTTCAGACGGATGAATGTGTCAGTGCAATATGCAATATGATTGCATTCACCGAGATGTGAGTTTATTGCACGTATGCATCACTGCTTGTTGTCAAGAGTCAGCGTATGATTAAAGAACAGGAGTCAGGAGTGTTTAAATAGAAATTTGTATTTACATTAATATCAACATCAAAAGAAAAGAAACAAATCTGTAATATACATCTTGTAAAATGACAGCTTATCGTAGCTCCACTCAAAGAAAAAGAAACAAACAAAAAAAAAAACCCAAACCCCTCACTCGCCGTTTTTTTGTACTTCATTCAAACTCTGCAAAGTTCATTTTGCCAGAAGAAGCAAAATCTGCACATCAAATGAAGTCGGCTCTCCAAAAATAGAAGCGATATTGATATGTCTTACGGTGGATTTCATTCCATTGTTTTTTTTCTCTTTCACAGGAAAACAATCATTGTTTTCTGCTCTGTGTAAAAAAACAAACAAACAAAAAAGAAACGTCCTGCTCTGGCGTTGTGACCTTCCAGGTCCATAACATAACCATCATAACGCGATTACAGATCCATGATATGTACCCATTTACCATCAGAATAATATAACGCATATCATTAAAAAAATTACACCCGGAACCTGGGAAACTATACAGAGACGTGGGAAAAAAAAAAATCTTTGGATTGCGCATGATGAAAAAAAAAAGCTAGAGTCAGCGAATAGAGATTAACAGTCCAAAGAAAAAGCTGTGAATAAAATACACTACACAGACAAAGTTGGTGTTGTGGGAGAGAAATCTGCAAGGACCAGGACTGAAGGTCAACTGTGTCAGTGTCTTCACTGAACACACACGCACACACACACACACGTCATTACATTGATCCACCTGACCCCATAAAACACTTGTATGCACCTTAAAATGAAATGGCTTACATTATGGGGAACCTTTTGTCTCGAATAAAGAACAAAGGTCCCCATAATGTCACTGGGTAAACCGACACACACACGCATTCACGCACCAAATCGACAATTCAACACAGTTGACGGTCCTGGCAGAAATCCTTTCCACCACCTTCCAAATAGAACCTCTGACAACAGTGTGAAAGCTGAAAACCTTCAACGCACCAGATCCTCGTCACAAGTAAAAAGTGCCTCACTAAAACATGAAATGACTTTTCGGAAACAAAAAACAATTTCGCACTCAAACAAGCCTGCAACGCGGGGAAAAGAAAGAAAAAAAATCTACCAAATCATTGTTGACCTACGGACACAAACATACAACCAGGTCTCACCTTTTGTGCAATAACGGGCCTTTTAAAAAGCATGTTTGATATATTTTGTAAATTATTTACAATTCATGTTCCGAGAGGACATTTTGAGACATCTAATACTGCAGTACCATTTGTTTGTTTAGAACAGGGATGATGATGCTCAGTGGCAGTCCAAAAGCATAGAGGCAAGAGTTATTGCTCCAATCTGCATAACGTCGTAAACTGCGCGCCAGAGCTTCCAATGACTTTAAGAATGAGGCGCATCCAAAGGATAAGAAAAAAGAAGAAGAGGGAAAAAAAAAAAAAAACTATCGTTGTGAAGGCATCGAATCTCTAGTAAGGCTTTAATGATGAAGAAATATTGCATCCATCTTTATTCCACACAGAAGCCTCCGGGTAAAGTGCGGCCGCAGCCTGTACCGTTGTCCCGTTGTGCAGCCAGACTGCCACAGCGAGTACTGCCCCACAGCTGCAGGTCAGACATGACGAAACAGACACACACACACACACAAATGCACACACACGCGCGCACACACAGGTATTTTGCATTTGTGCATAATCTAATTTAGGTGGCGAGGCTTCAGTTGGAGATGAAACCTGACAGCCCATTTTCCTTCAGGATGAGCAGTGCGCTGTGTCATGTGTGTGTGTGTGTGCGCGCGCGCGCCGAGTGTTGGTGTGTGTGTGCGCTCAGTCACAGGTCCTCAGCAATACTTCTACAGAGAGAGGGGAAAAAACAGAGACACGAAACGTGTTAAGAGGTCCTTGAAACACTTTCATCAGTCGCCTCATTATAAGGGTCACGTGTCAAAGTTGCATCAACCAACCTGATCAGGTCCCATCGGCATCCTGCCCATCCCCATGGGGTTCATGCCCAGGTGGCCCTGCATCTGTCCGGGCATCTGTCCCATCTGCCCTGCCCCGGCCGCACTCACCGGCCCAGCGCCGCCCATGGAGTTGTTCATCATCATGGGTGCATACTGGCCCTGGTTGCTCTGCTGGGGGAACTGCTGCTGGGAGTAGGAGCTACGGGAGAGAGGACAAAAAGAAGCAATTCATAGAGCTGTGACAGGAGGACGGGCCCTCTTTGGAATGTATGCGCAAAAAAGGAGAAGGTTTCGTACTTGTTGCGGGGCATGCCGCCCTGAGGCCAGCCCTTCATGTCTCCGGATGAGTACATGGGCCCTCCCTGAGGATTTCCCTGCATCCCCTGCATCATGGTGTTCTGAGGGGGGGCCGCCATGCGCCCTGGCATCATGTTTCCTGGCGGGCTTGTGACTGGAGCCATGAAAGAGGGGTCCCCCTGCTGGTTCACGCCTGCAACTGCAACGACAGCGACAACAGCAGAGCGGCAATGTGAATGTTAAAGCTGAGAAAGCGGGACACAATGAGCCGCCTGGCTCCGTTTTCCTTCTTCTCACCATAGTTTCCCCCGTAATTGAAGGCCTGCTGTGCTGGTTGGTTGGGAGGGGGGCCTCCCATGGGTCCGTCCATGCCTCCCGGTGCAGTGACGTTAGGAGGAGGGCTGAAGCCTCCCGCTGCTCCCTGCTGCTGCTGCTGCTGCTGCTGCTGCTGCTGCTGCTGCTGCTGCTGCTGCTGCTGCTGCTGCATCAGCATCATCATCCGCTGCCTCCTCATCTGCATGGTCATCATCTCCCTGCTGCGCTGGGCCATCATCTGGGCGTTCAGGAACCCAGGCTGCTGGGAAAAAAAAACAACAAAAAACATCAGCACTTCTCAATTTAAAGGTGTGCAAGCGACACACAGTAGACCAAAGACGAAGAAGGAGCTCACTACAGACCTGCGCACCCATGGCGGCAGGCTGCATGCCTGGCTGCATGCCCGGCTGCATGCCCGGCTGCATGCCCGGCTGCATGGCCGGCTGCATGGCCGGCTGCATGGCCGGACGCATGGCGGGGTTTCCTCCAGGGGCGTTTTCCATCTTAATGCCTTGTCGGGTCTGGTTCATAAACTGCCAGAGGCCAAAGGAAAAAGTCAGGCCATGTTTATTTTTAACACAATATCAGCAAATCCATATTCAATATACTGGTATCTCAAAGAATTAGAACATTGTGGAAAAGTTCATTTATTTCTGGATTTCAATTAAAAAAGGGAAACTTTTGTTTTGTCTGATGAATTCCAGAAATATTAAAATTCATTGAGATGTACCCGTCTGCGTGTGTGTGTGTGTCTATATATATATATATAAATAAAATAATATATATAATAAATAAATTAAACATCATATGGTTGGATCTGTATTTGTCCGTGTGCCCACTCACCTGCTGCCCCTGCAGCCTCTGCTGTAGCTGTACCCGGAGAGGCTTGGTGGCCATCATACGCGGCCTCATCATGTTCGCCCGGGGGTTACCCATATTCCCCATGCCGGGGAAGCCCCCCGGTTGACCCATCTGATTCATCATAGGGTTGAAGCCTGCCGGAGACTGGCCTTGCATTGTGTTGCCGCTGTAACCGCCCTGCATGCCCATGGAGGTGGGCCCCGGGGGGCCGGGGTAGCCCTGACCATACATGGGTTTCTGCTCCATGGCCATGGAGGCCTCTGATGGCGGACGCTGACCCGGAGCTGGATTCTGGCGCTGCGGGTGACCTTCAGGTCCCTTGGACTGGGGTACAGGAGAATGTAATGTTAGACGGAATAAACCTTTATGCAATGGTAACACACAGCTGGTTAAAACTCTCACACACACAAATGCATGATAAAGACATGCACAAAAACCACAAAACAATAAGCTGAAAAAACTGGGAACTTAATAATATAAAAGTTCTCCAAATACTGTGTTTGCTTACTGACTCAGTATTTACTATATAATAATCACTTTGTGTCACATATATATATATATATATATATATGTGTGTCTATATTCTGTTCACCCTATATTCACTTTTAACTTAACATTCCTGTATATTTAGAATCACAGCTCATTTAAACTGGGGATGCCTCCTCTCCTGTCGAGGCCACTGCACCATTCACAGCGTAGCATGTCCGGTGCCCGGCCTACCATTTCAGGGATGCCGAGGGCGCGATCGATCTCCTGCAGAGCGATGACATCGGCCGTGTTGAGCAGCGAGTCCAGCTGGTCCAGGAGCGCTCGCTCCTCACTCGGACCCTCGCTGGGGGCCAGGGGCCCCAGCAACTCATCCAGGGGGTGAGCAAACTGCTCCCTGAAGCAACAAATAACACTCGGCTAAGGTCACAACAGGAACAGGGGGGACAAAAAAAAATAAAAATACAGTGCAGTCTGGATCAGTGGTTTACCTGTTGGGGTTAGTCTGTGGTCTGTCCATTCCCATAGCAGAGTCTGGCCAGGAGGGGGACCGAGGTGTCGGCCCGTGTCCACCAAATGGACTCATACTCATATTGGCTTCATTGGAACCTGTGGACGGATTTAAGGCATTTAGCTGGTTTCATCACATTATGCACAAAGCGAGTAAAAGCACCAAAAGGCGAGACGGGTGACGTACCCATATCCATGAGCTGCTGCTGCAACATGGACCTGGTGTTAGCCGGGGCGCTGTTGGAGCGGTTGATCATAGGTCCGCCCATCGGGCCGGAGCGAGCCATGCCGGGGTGTCCCGGTCCGGCCACAGGGCCGCCGCTGCCGCCGCCGGGCCGGGCCATCCCCCACTCCCCGGGCCCAGCCATGGGAGGGCGCTGGGGCATTCCCATGCCTCTGCCCATCCCTCCTGAACACAGTGACTCGTCAGTAAGTTTTACGACGCATTTTTCAAGTATGGTATGAAAAGAGTGTTTCGTTTACTTGTTGGATTGCCCCGTGGCGGACACCCCCCCATTCCTCCGGGAAAGCCGTTGGGCGCGCCCCCGGGTCGGATGGGAACGTCCATATGTTCCTGTTTGACCAAAGTGGGACAGGGGATGTTCCTCCTCATGGCCAGCCCACCACCCACCGCTGCCTCTCCGCCCATGGGCTTGGCATCCATGGACAGGGTCCTCTGATAGACGGCACGCTGCACGGGAGGCATGGGGACTTTCTCTCCTTCTGAAACACACCACGTGACGAGGTGAGCTCTGATACCTTCAGACATTTAGCTTTTTACATTGGGTTTATATTCGAGCTCTTAATGACTGACCGTGTAAACTGTCGAGAATATTTCCTGGCTTGTTCCCCACTTCCTTCCCAGCTCTGGAGTCTGGCTCAGGGTAGTAACCAGAGTTGCTCCTCGGCACACCCAGGATGGTCTCCAGGGTTTCAGTCTGAGCCACGAGACACGCCAGAGTGATGAGAACTCAATGCTCTACTGGTTCATTTGAAACATTTATATTTTAGGGAAAACAAACGCACCTCGTCAGACGGCTCCATTTTGACTTTTCGATCCATGCAGTGAGGATCAGAGCTGGTGATCCTTGGGCCCTGAGCGCCTCGTCCCTCCAGCTCCTCCAGCTTTGGCTTGACGTCTCCCCCTTCCTTAGAGTCGTCCTTGTTGAGAAGGTAGTGGAGGAGAGCGTGGGGCTTCTCCTTCTTAGGGCTGTGCTGCTCCTGCTTGGATTCGGACCCCTTGCCTCCTCCGGGGGCCGGGGCCCCGGCCTCCGAGTCCAAGCTGCACTTCCCGGTGGCCTCGGCCGTGATGCGGGCCACCTCGTCGGGAGTGTTCCCGTTCTGGAGGAGCTTGTGGAGGATCTTGTGCTTCTCCTGGAGCGACTGACTTGTTAAATGTCCCGCGGTGGAGGAGACGGCGGCGTGATTCCCGCAGGTCGAGGAGGACACTCCTGTGGAGGAGGAGGGGCTTGTGACGCCAGCCGTTCCGTCTTTATTCTCGCCAGTGGAGCTGGACGTGTGATTGGGCGGCACCAGCTCGTCCGTCGGGGAGGTGAGAAGCTGCAGAAGTTTCTTGTGACTTCTGCTGTCAGGAACCCGCCGACTGGATTCTGCCCCTCCTGGACCCATGTCTCTGCCCACCTGGCTGTCTGGTTTATCTGGAGGACCCTCGCCGGTGGGGGTGTGTGGGTGCTGCTCGCTGCCCACAGCTCCCAGTGAGCCACCTGGGCTCTTGGAGTCGGAGTAGGCTGGGAGTCCTTGCTTGCACGGCCCCCCCGCTGATTGGTTGGTGGAGTTGATGCTCGGGGAGCTCTCGGGTTTGTGAGGGGGGGGAGAGGTGAGCGGAGAGGGCATCGGGTTGCCCACTCCCTCACTAATGGCTTGGAGGGCGTTCAAGGAGCTGCTGGAGAAGCTGCTACCTCCTCCGGAGTTACCGGGGTGACCGGAGCTCATGGGAGAGTTCATACCTGCAAAAAGGAATAGGAGAGGCAAGTGAGCAACTCATGAATAAAACCAAAACGAGGAAACCAAGTGGTATATGAACGAATATGATATATTATACGTATAGAATATTTTCAGCATTTTAAGGGTGCTTATAGTTCATGAATGTTAAAAAAAAGGTGTATTTGTCTCGTACCACCAGGGGAGAAGGGGCTGGCCCCCATCTTGGGGCTTCCTCGGACTCTAGGTGATCCCATGACGTTGTGTGGGGGGCCGTTGATCCCCGGACTGGCCTGGGGGGGGCTGGTCATCCCCATGCCGTACCCTCCACCTCCAGCTCCACCTCCTCCACCTCCATGAAACTGGCCCATCTGTTGGTGCTGCTGCTGGTGTTGCTGGTGTTGCTGGTTCTGCTGGTGTTGGTGTTGGTGTTGGTGTTGGTGGTGCTGGTGCTGGTGCTGGTGGTGCTGGTGGTGCTGCTGCTGTTGCTGGTGCTGGTGCTGGTGCTGGTGCTGCTGCTGTTGCTGCTGCTGCTGCTGCTGCTGCTGGTGCTGGTGCTGTTGCGGATGCATGCCGTGATGGCCCATCTGATTCCCGGGCCCCATTTGGTTCATGGGGGAGTTCATCGGATGCATGGAATTCATTTGATTCATCTGGTTGACTTGACCCATGTTGTTCATCTGATGCATGGGGTTCATTTGATTCATGGGATTCACACGGTTTCCACTGGCGTACGGAGGCACTCCGCGATGTGGCACGTTGCCCTGTTCGGCCATGCCATAGCCCCTGTTCATGCCCATGCTGCCTCCTCCTGGGCCCACGTTCATCTGCTGGTTGGGGTTGGTCACACCCACGTTTTGGGGCCTCATGCCTGCCCCCTGGTTTCCACGATAACCATTTTGCTCTCTTTAACAAAATGCAACACAAAAACACCAATTTATAAACCGAACAAAGTTTAAGCTGTCCAACGCAATCCTATCATATTCATGCAAGTTTTAATTGTTGGGAGCTTTTGAACCTTTGTAGCAAGTGTGTGGCCAAGAAAGAGTGTGGCTCGTTGTTGTTGGGATTTCTGCAGAGGTCACTTCTGGTCTGGGCCGTGACTGGGGTCCCATCAGGCAGTGAAAAGCGATAGAGCGGCGTTTCTGCGTGGCCTTTATGGAAAGCTGGGGTAGAAAGAAAGACCATTCAAACCTCCGACAAATAGTCGATAATGGGACACAACATACACACTGACGACAAAAGAATTCTAATAAAGAAACCTACTGTATACTACAAGATGCCCAGTGCTTACAGAGGATTTGTTTTTTGTAATGACAAAGAGTTGGGGGTGAAAAAAGAAAGTCAAATCATTGCATACCTTCCTGAAAGTGACGTTTGAAGGACCAGGGTTGTCCCTCACTGTGATGGAGGAACATCTGCATGCAACGCCTGACCAGGTCCTCCCACCCCGGGCGCATGGTAGTGTGGAGAGAGCTCTGGTGTTCAATTTCTATCAGTTTACCTGAAATCAAAAGGGTGCACAAAGTGGGTTTAGGCAAATGATAATGGCTAGTGGTGGCAAGAGAATAAAAAGTTGTCTCAACTGCAGAACATAATGGATCTACTTGAAACAAGCCATTATTTCCAATTCTATGTTTAGTCATATCTTCTTCTTCTTATTATTATTATAACATTACTATTATTATTACTTTTCTTATTACTATTGTTATTATTATATTTTTTATTATTACAATTTTTATTGTTAAATAATTCTATTAATATTATTATTAAAGTTAGTGCATTATGGTGTTAATCAAACCAAACAATTCTTATAACAATTTCAAATCAAAAGTCCTTTGGGGGCATTTTTAACAGTGCTTTTATTGTGAAAGACACCTGGCAAAAACATTATTATTACCAAGAACATGTCTCATATATAAAATATACCTAGGGAAACTATTTGGATTTACTACAGATTGCACGGTTGTAACTTACCAGACAGTTCGTGGCGGGTGCTAAACCTCTCCGTTCTCTCTACTGCAGTGATGCGTCGTGCCACACAAATCATGCATGACTGCAAATCTGAGGAAAGAAACGGCACAATTTAGATTTCCTCATTTTGCACACACCGGAGAAGAAACTGGACTTTCAAGTAATTAATTGTGGGTTTCATATTATTAAAATCAATACAGTCAATAGTAAAAGACAACACAGCTACACACCATGTGCAGGAAAAATAAGACACACGGTAATATGCACAAATGTGTCATAAATGTTGGTTAAATCATATCATTTCACTGAAGTAACACTTTGTAACATATCCATCTTTTTTTTATTTATTTAGTTCTTACATTTCTTTTTTTCCCCCCACTGATAAAATATGCGATGCATATGAAAAACAACTGGTACCTTCTCCCTCCTCCATCATAGCCCGGGGCTGAGTGAGGGCGAAACACTGCATGGTCTCATAGCGATGGCCTGCGGGTCTCTCATCTGACAACCCATGACTCTGACCATGAGCAAAGTTCACCAACATCCGACAGTTGAACGTGTGACTCTTCTGCCGGGGTGCCTCCCCACCCCATGACGCCCCGTTTGGTACTAAGAGGAAAAAAGGGGAGAAGATGAGTACATTTAGCTATGAATGCATTTGATAGTGTTTTCACCAAAAACACCAATGTATGAACTCATGACTCACCATTAGACTTGGGTAGATTCTTATGGAACTCCTCCCTGTCCTCATCGTGGATGATGTTGTACACGCTGGTGTTGATCAGCTCCTCCTGCTTGTACTGCAGATACTGGGTCACGTTGTCGGACACAAATATTATGCTGCCCTCTCGGTTCACCACAAACAGGAAGCCATCCAAGGCCTGAAATCAGCAGGAGAGTTGATTTTAATGAGAGTTGTACAAAATAACAGTGATCAAGCAAATGTTGATTTTTTTTGCCCTGCATGGGTGGTCCCCAAGCTGACCTGAAGGAGCAGTGGTCCCAGGTGGTCCTTATCGATGACACCTTGACCAGTGGAGGACACGTCTGCCTTCTGGACATCGTCATCATTGCAAGATCCTTTTCCTGAAATACAGACAAAGCACATCGTTCAACAAAAGAAGAGAATTCTCACTTTAAATCTTGGATTTTTCCACTTCTTTCATTGCAGAGAGCAAATATTACCCACTGTGAGAAAACGTAGTGTATAATTATATAATATATAGATAAATTGAAAATTGTGCATGAGTTGTGTGTTTTTAACCGCATCATTTGGTCATTTTCTCAAGACAAATCACTCGACAATGAAAAGTTGCTCCACATAAGCAGTATGCTGCAGTGCTTCTTCTAACCACCAGGTGGCAGCCCAAGTCATAGTTGCATGGTTGGCATGCCTTTCTATTTTTAAATAGCATGTGTTTGATGCTTAGTTAGATACCACTCACTCTACATAGCAGGGCCATCTGTGGCTCGAGACGACAAATAATGTGTGATTGCGTTTTAAACTGAACTAACTACACAAGCAAACAAAAGAGCAGAGAGAGGCACCTGAGAAACAGATTTTTTAAATAAGATGTGTAAAGAGAAGGGCGGGAAAGGTGTGTTAAATGGACAACACACATAAAAAGAGAAGAAAATAAAAAAGAGGCCCTCCATCATTCCTTTCTTGTAACCATGGCAACATGGCTTGCACGACGCCGGGGCCAGCAGCAGCCAGCTGTGACCCTCTGGGTGGATTGCAGTGTGATTGTGCGCTCTCTCTCTCTCTCTTCCCTACCCACTTAACCTCACAGATTTAATCTCAACCAATCTGGGAGAAATGTCTTTTTACATCTCTAATCATCTTAAATCTGCAAAGCGATTGGCACTCCAGCCGGGGGGACAGGAGCGATGATTTCCGAGTCACACCGGCGTCGTTAGTCTCGCCGAGAGCGCCGACGGATACACACTGACAGCCCTGAGCCATGACCACCAAAGATTGGTCTCAATTACTGGTGTTCATTTACCCCCAGTGATACCAGCAGCCAAATCGGCTGTGGGTCTGCGGGGGAGCCTGGCAGGGACCCAAACACACCACTCACACATCGGGTGGCATCATCTGTGCTGCAGCAGGGGCCCGGACCCCATTCAAGACAACTTTATTCAGCACAAAACACAAATACACAAACACATTGTTTTTTGGGGGAAGTTAAATCGTGGGTCAGATTTAACCTTTCACCTTGATGCGTGTGTGTTTTAGTGTTTGTGCGTGTGTGGTACCTTGCTCTTTGATTTGTCGGATCTGCCTCACGGTCTCCTTGAGGATGGCACATTTGTCCGGCTTGACGTTGAAGCTGTCGATGTTGGAGAGGTTGGCGGAGATGAGCTCAGCCAGCTCCTCGATGTACTTGCTCTCCTGTTCCCTCCGACGCTTGTCACACCTGCCGGGGGAGGGGGCCCAAGGGGGATTAGAGGCGTTACCACGGCAACGCCAAAACTCTCTGTGCCCACCTCCGACGCCTTTTTTAAAAAATGTTATAATTTATTTATTGACTTATTTTTACGAGCAGCTGACACAAGTTTGAACCGTGGAGGTTGTTTACGCGAAGGCCAGGAGGTAGGAAGTGACCCGATGACACTCGCCGGCAAAAAACAGAACAAGGACAGAATGTGATCTATGAGCGAGGCGTGGCAGACACTTACCCCAACCCCGGCGTGTCACAGGTCGACAGTTTACGTTTGCGGTCGGAGCACAGCGGCTCCAACGAGTTTTCCCCTACGCCGCTCATCTTCAGCACATATCAGCACCTGAAAGCATCCACACACACACACACAAACAAACGCGCGTATGTATTACACATGATCAGAAGGAATGGATTTTTTTTATTTTTTTTTTATTATAAGCTGGCACGTGTGGGGTGCAGTTTTGTGAAAAGGATGATTGTGGATTGCAAAGTGGCCCAAGCTGTCAGTTTTTTGATTGGGAAAATCACTCTAAATTTGGGCAAACGTTGATAGCTTAGCGTCAAATGTAAAACCGATAGAATCCCGGAGCCACTGCGGTTGTTAATGAAGTGACTTCCAGAGGAAGAGTCGATTCCAACTGATTTATGAGTGGACCCCTATCCAGTTAGTAAAGCAGCCTCGGCTCCTCCGTAGAGTGAGATCTCATCTGTTCCTCTGCGTCTGATGATGATGTAGTGATTTGGAGCCTCGGGGGAAATGGGTCATCCTGCGTTCAGCCAGCCTGCCCGCTGCAAGGATACCACTCTGCCAGCAACGGCGACTCGCGCGTGCGCGCGCACACTGCATATACACAACAACGTGTTTCCAGTGCACTTACATGATCGGACATGTTGCATCACTCTGTGTCTGTGAGAGGAATTGGTGATTTTAGCTAAGGTCCCAGGAAGGAAGACATTCACCAGTCTGCCTGGGACTGCATGAGCACATATATTAAAACACACACACACACACACGCACACGCACACGCACACGCACACGCACACGCACACAGAGCTCGGGCTTGTGCAACCTAGAAACTTTCCAGGCGAGGCTCCGCAGCATATTCCAGGGACTAGTGAGAATTCTCCCTCTTCCGCATTCTGTGCACTCTGCATTCTCCACACTTGCCTACATCCGTTCTTTCTTCCAGTCGAGTTTTAAATTGCCACCCCCCCCTCCCTCCCTCCCTCTACCATCCTCAGACCGACCCCTCCCTGGGTGGAGCACCACAGGGCCGGGGACCCTGCCCTTGTTTTCTGGCTCCGGCATTGCCCCGTGTCTGACCCCCCCAGAGTTCACCGTGGAGGAAAAACCACTGCGGTCGGCCTCTAAGGTCACGGCTCTTTCTCCCACCCCAGAGAGAGACACACACAAACACACACAAGGACCCACACACAGGGACCACGCGCAAACACACACACACACACACAGACACACACACAAAGCTGTAGCGTGACGCTGTGCACCGTCGGTCCTGAACTTGTTGTGTGCGTGTGTGCGTGTGTGTTCTGACATGCGAGTGAGCTCATTCCAGAGTGGAAAACTGTAGAACGGATGAGAGCCATTATGCAACTCCCGCTCCACAGCAGCAGGCCGGGACATGCAGTCCAGTCTCCCACCGTCAGCACTGCTGCTGCTCAAAGGGTAAAAAAAAGAAGAAAAAAATCTCAGGCTCCACGTCCCAAATCTACACTGCATGCTCCATGTCAGTCTACCCTCCAGCACCCTTCTCTAAATCTACCTGTCCTGCCCGGCTGGGACTCTTCCTGCCACCCCCTCTTCCTTCCTTCCTTCCTTCCCTCTTTCTGGGTTTCTGTCCTATGGCTCACCTCTGCAGCGGTGGAGAAAGATGACATCACCCATCGGGCAGCTTCACATCCTACAAACGGACAGACAGAAGAGCCGGGGGCTGCTAGGAAACCTTTTCACAGCGGGGGGGGGCAATGCACAGCCGGGCAGTGGGGTCTCATATCGGGGGAAATTTGCTGTCACGTGATGAGCCGTATATTCAATATTTCATAGTTCATGCAATATTTTGCATGTTTGACCCCTGGTGACAATTTGTGAGCTGCAGCCCCACTGAAGAGCAGTGAGATGAGTCTTTTTTTTTTTTTTTTTTTTTTTACATCTCGTAGTCAAAGGTGAAATGGGCTGAACCTTGGGTTGGATGGGTAATATCGACTTTCGGTCTGTCGCGTATGTGTAGGTCGGCTTGTGCGTTGCCACATGCTCACCTTGGCCTGTACACGCCCCAGTCAAGCCCCATCCAGGAATTAGTGTCACTTCAAGGTCTCAACATCTCCTGAAAACGGAAAAGAGAAAATGTTCAACTGGTACGTCTTAACACAAAATGATACGTACGCCCGGAGGAAAATGCTATTTCCACCAGAAGGATTTATGTTTGGCTTTCACAGAATTTCATGGGAAAAATTATTTCTGAAGGTGCAACAGGAAGCCGCAGCGCACGGCATCCTGTTTGCGTCCTCCCCTCAGCCCATTCCACTGCGTCATCACTTCCCTTTCCTGGAAACGTGGCCACTCATCCATTTACATATTGAACGTCCAGCAGGGTGAAAATAGTAGCCAGCCTGGGACCAGGGAGGGCGGCTGCTGCTACACGCTTTAATGCTGTGCTTTTTTTTGTTATTCAATGAAAATGAATATATCATATTTTGATAACATGCAATATCTGTACACTTGTGAAATCGTATTTCATTGTAAACACTCACAGGTGTTGTTATATTAAAAAAATATATCTTTGTTGTTTTATACTTGGGTCTGGTTCAGTTGGTTCACACTGGGACACAATTTATCTACAGAGGTGTCCTGGACTCCAAATGGAGGTGATAATTAAAACCGGTAAAAAGCCTGAATAAAGCAGCATTATGTTAATGTTTCAGAGCAGGCACAGGGTGTCAGGAGGGGCTGTGGGCTGCTGGCACAGCTGCTGTCAAAAATAATCTCTGTCCATATTTTTTTAATCATTTCAAAATAGTAGTTACAATATTGAACATTGTCATTATTATTATTATTGTTGTCATTATTATTATTGATATAATAATAATAATAATAATAATAATAATAATAATAATAATAATAATAATAATAATAATAACAATAACAATAATAACAATAACAATAATAATAATAAATAATAATAATAATAATAATAATAATAATAATAATAATAATAATAATAATAATAATAATAATAATAATAATAATAATAATAATAATAATAATAGTTATTATTACAGCTCTAAATACAATTTCTTCATAATACCGCTAGGAAATAATAATAAAAAAAATCATTAAAAAAAAACTAAAAAAAACTAAAAGCACACAATGCACAGCATCACATCAGCATGTAGGCTGTAGTCAAAAAGCATGAAGGCCTGAGACCTACTCTGACAACAGTGAGAGAGATAGAGAGAGACAGAGGGGAAGAGAGAGAGAGAGAGAGATCCTCCAACACACACCACCGATCACATGAGTCCTAAACGCAGGGCTGCTACTGAGCTAATGCTGCAGATGAATAATTTAACACAGTGAAAGACAGAAAAAGCGTTCCCTTTCTGTCAACCATCTCAATACACTTTCATAATCCCAAGTCGACTTTTTCCCCCAACACGAAACAACGAATCAACGATTCACAGATCAAGCGTTCAAAAAGGCAACGTGTGAATGTTTGAGAACATATTTTTCCAACCTTTAACTCTCAATTTTGAGATTGTTGAATGCTGTTTATTTCTCTCCTCGTTTACTCACATACACACACACGCGCACACAACACAACCCCCAGTAACTCCTGGAAGTGAAACGCAATTCAGACCCAGAGATGTAAGCATGACTTGTATGAATACAAACCGCAGGAGGTGGAGGAGGAGTCGAGTAGAATAAAGAGGCCGAGGCCGAGGAGGAGGACGGGGATCAATGAAGGGGGAGGGGAGGAGAGAGAGGCAACAGTGGACGGAGCTCAACAACCCCTGAGAGTATCATTCAGGAAAAAATGACATAGTGCTTCCAATGCCAGTTATCTTACTTTGATACAGTTCATTTACATAATCGGTTTGATGCCTTTGTGTTTGTATAATAAAAAGCCATAGAAGGTCCAAGTGGAATGTCCATATACATAAATATTAATTTAGTGAGGGTTATTTCAGTTAAATAACAATTGGGCCTGCAGATAAAGGAGACTGTCAGCCATGTAATGCCTCAATGTATACAATAAACCCACTTAATAGTTGCATTATTATATTATTAATGTTCGCAATACGAACCGACTCAAAAACAGCTACACAAATATCCCGAAGGATTATCTACAGGAGCTCTTTGAGTCTCGTATTCTACAGGGTGTGGTACAGAAACACATTGATCCACAATCCTAACGGTTTACACATTTCTTCAGATGAATTTAAACAAATTGCCAATTTGATTGGAATCACCAGGGAGTTTATTGACCAATATCAGATCCTTTTAAGGAAGGATTTAAATCAGAACTTTGATTTACAGCCTTGTCCGTGAGGGGCTGTAAATGAAATAAGTCAGTGTTGAAACAGAATGGACAGTTGACAAAAAAAAAAAAAATCCTTGGGTAAAACAATCAGGTTGTGGACTTCGCCGTGAGACGCCGAGATCCTGGTTCTGATTTACAGCTAAGGTCAGAGTCATAGCATTACTAAGCCCTTTGACCATCAGGAGGGTTATTTCCTCATATCTTCTAAATTACCTGCCAACAATGCAGCCACACCCAAACCAATCATGTGTACAAAACAAGCATTTAAATGCCATCAGTGGCATGGTTTCCTCACAAGGAATAATACACTTGTGAATCATATATTGCTTAAATTGTGAAAATAAATAAATAAACGGGTCTGTCCCGTGATATGGTCCCCCCCCCCCCCCTCAAGTGGGAATCCACACATTTCAACAGTGATAACACGTGCACCATAATGCTGCATTGTGAATTACGTATAATCATCACTGAGGTGTGTTAAAAAGGGACTTTGTTACTATTCTTAGTAACAAAAAACCTATTGGCACCACATGCTTCACTTGGCATTATGAAAATGATATTGTTTGGACATAAAGAAATCTGGCTGGTGGCCAGAACAGCAGCAGTGTCAGTCCGTCAGTCGGTCAGGACCAGAATAGTGAGGACATTCCTGCACTGCCTGAAATAAAGACTGCAATCTGAGCTCCCTGAGACAAAGAGTGGCAGGCCCGACAATAAACACCGGCCCACCCCAAACAAAGAGACAAACCAGTCGCACAAACACGCAATTACAGAGCCCCAAAAACAATCGACCGAAACGATGCAAAGTACGGAAAAATACAAAGAATTACGGAAATGAAGGACAATTATTTTTATTTACAAAATCCTGGTACATGATCCACCAGTGGCATTTTTTTTTTCCATCATCACTTCACTCACCGGACTCACACACACTCTCACGCACACACAAACAGGCAAGGCAATAAAGTAACAAAAAGGTGTCCACTAGACTTTAGGACATCAAGTGCAAAAAAGGAAACAAAAGGACAGAATGACTTCCTGTTTGTCTTCAAAGAACCTCTCCACCTCCTGCTGAGCACACCACCAGACATGCACTGGGTGCAATAAAAGCTCCCACCAATCGCGAACCCCAGTCTCTTCATTTAACAACACAACCCAAGTCCTTTTGAAGAAATGTTTGGAACCCTTCATACATGCAAACTGGCCTCGTTGTCATGAAAAACCACTTAAACATGAGTTTTTAATTAGGTTTAAATCATACTGTATATTTGAATCACAAATGGAGGTGAAACACTTTGAGTTTGAAGGAAGATAAAACCATATTAATGAATTCCTGTTTTTTTTGTTTTTTTTCTCTGTCACAGAAAAAAACCTCAGTTCCAAAAGAAACGAGGTAGATATACAGTATATATACACACTTCACTATATATATATATATATATAAAATATAACACTGTTAAAGACACATTTAAATATTGACAAACGTCAATACGTTGTGGTTTTTGTGTTGAACTCTGCAATAACATGTATTTAAAGCCGATTTCACACAAGCCTTAAAGCACATTTTATTTAATGTGTCCAGTTGGTCTGTGTGCTTTCGGACATTTTCGGAAACTTATCCTGTCAGCACTCCGGTAGAATCGTATGCACTTAAAAAGTATATTTCTTTTCTGGGTTAGGGTTAGGGTTAGGGTTAACTCAACCCTAACCCTAACCCCACAACAAGAAAAAAAGTATAATGAATATGAAAAATGAAAAAAATAAAGCCACTGGAGCCCCATCCCGCTGTCCCGTCCTGCTCCAAGTTGTTTGAGATGGTTAATTAGTTCTGCATAGCCGATGAACAGACAATGAAATCAGATTTTAAAACTTGGACAAAAAGGGCCTTGATATAAAATACTCGCCGTGTCTGATACAATGGAACCTTTCAACACTGAAGTCTACGCTATACGCAAACATTTCAGCCTTGACAGACAGCAGGAAATAAAGGGGAGACATGGATGACGCGTGTCATTTAGAACCAAATCACGCTATGTGGGCAAGCTGTCTGTGGCCTCAATATTTTCGGGGTTAATAACGCTCCCAAAGCAAAGATTTTTCAGATGCGTAAAGAAGTGTAAATATGAACTACAGGGCCTTCAGTGCAGCCAAGGGCTTTGGTGTCAAGATGGGATGAGTGCCACCACACAATCAGACTCAATGACGAGGATTGAGGAGGACATGTGTCAAGCATGTGTGCACACACGCGCGAGTGTGGATTTTGAAAAGGCGAAGCTGTAAATTGTTCAAAGAAAGCCTCCATTTAGGTGCCGAGGCAGCTGTGAAATTCCAGCAAAGCTCAAAAAAAAGAAACAGTCTGGAGACACATGTCCCTTCGTATGTCTGCAGTAGAGTCCGGTGGGGAAGCGAGAGATTTTTTTGTTCCTTTTGCATACTTTTTTTTTTTTTTTTTTTTTTCAACGTGAAGGTCAATTGGAACCACGTCTGTGCTGCGGATCCACAGAAAATTAAACAAATTCAAAGCAAAAATGTGTTTATGTTTTTTGTTTTTTTTCCCCCAAATGAACAAGCTGATTTGAAGTCGATACTAAAGTCGCACAAAGAGCTGTTCACTTTGGAAGAAAGCCTTCCTTTGAAAAAAGCAAGATGGAGGAGGCCGACACGAGTGAAGAGAGCAGGAAGGTGGAGCCGGGAGAGCGGACAGACCCACACTTTCACCGGCGCTTCCTGAAGTGTGTGAAGCATTTCAGAACAGAAAAACGCGAGGACTGTCTTAATATTTAGAAATAGCCTCGAAAGAAGTTCGTAATTACTAGAATACATAATACTATCTGTAGTCAAACTGTAATTCATTCCCAGCAGTGACACATTTTTTGTTTTCCGTTGTTGGTATTGGAACGGTGGGAAATCACAACCAACAAAAACGGTATTACTCAAACCGGCAAACAGCTGTTAAGGCTAATTGAATACGTGCATTAATTAAGGCTATTGTAACTATTGTAACGAAGCACAGTTAATAAAAAAAAATTAAAAAAAAAGCAGCATCACAACAACTTTCTCCCTCAGCCAATGGCAAGAGAGAGAAAAGTTGGAGGACAAATTCATTCCTGCCGTGCGGATATTTTTTGCTCTTCCTGGATAAAAAAACAGGCAGACCTACGCCATTTTTTTTAATGTCTTCTTGAAGCTTCTAAATATAATGTTTAGATTTTTTTCAAATTTAGCAAGCCTGTTAAGACTGGGCACACAGTACGCACGACACAATAATAATAATGACGATGCGGTTTAGTCTTGGCATTTGCCACCTTTGGCAATGCTATTTCGCAGGTGCCAGTTGTGCGTTGAACATCTTCTTGGCGCCACACAAACCAGTTCGTCCACCTGCCTTCTCAGTTACTGTTTCTTCAACACGTGTAAACACTTTCTTTGCTCAGCCTTTTTTTTTTTTTTTTGTTCTGCCCACCCCCCCTCACGTGTCACCTCCTGTATACCTCACCCTTTGGACCTGACCGAATGTCACAGACACACAAAGGTCAGCCGTGTTTTCAATAGATGCGAGCAGTCTCCAGATACTAGGATAATCCAAGTCAGACAGAAACTTTTGCAGATGAAATAAATAAATGTGCGTAGAGAGTTATCAATAAATTACACAGTGCTTAGCACATCTGCACCTCATTTACAGTGACTGCCAAACGTATTCTTGACATAAATTATATTAGAAATTTCCTCACAAAACTCACGAGGTCACATAAAAAACAGGCAATGTGGTAAAAACAAAAAACAGCTGTTTCATTTTTTTTCGTTTTTTTTTGGTTCAAAATGGTGGAGAGTCCACCGGATAGATAAATGTGGTGTAGGAGAAGGTAGTTGAAAGCAGAGGGAAAACTGCCTTTGTAGGATTGCTTTTTCTCTCCACTAGAAAAAGAAAACATCCCCCACCCTCACAAACAACACACACACACACACACACACACACACAGGGCTTAGACATACTCTGTGTGCATTTCCCCATTTTTCTCAAGCACAAACTGCAACGTGTCGGGGAAAAAAAAACAGGGAAAATAAATGAAGGTGGAAACAAAGAAATGGCAGATTCCACCGTGCGTGTGTGTGTGTGTGTGTGTGTGTGTGTGTGTGTGTGTGTGTGTGTGTCACATGCAACTACTATCCATCATTATTCCGGACAAAGACCCGAAAGGCAGGGTAAAAGACCCATGCGGGTAAAGATTAAACCCACCAACTCTCAGTACAGCACCAGCATCATCATCATCATCATGCTGCTGCATCTCCCACAATCCCGCAGGTTTCCATAATCTTTACGTGTTATTACTGTACGGTGATAAACGCCTGGACGCGCGGCAATCGTCCAGCGAAGACGGCGGTGACCAAACAAACGCGGGCGCCTGTGACCACTCCCGGGCTAATATTATGGAAATGAGTTCATTAATCAATGGCTAAACAGCCTTTTATCTGAGAAGCCAGGGCTGCAGGGCCCCGATCAGTCTGCACGCTGTCCAGTCCGATAACACACACACACACGCACACACGCACACACGCACACACGCACACATGTCTTCATTCCAAACTGATCCAGGCGTGGTGGGAACACAAATCTCATGAAATCACAGATAACTAAAGATATGTCAACCATTGTAATTACTTTTGCCAATATTATTATTATTATTTTTTTTTAAAGACCTCACGCCGACACCAAGATTGCCGGTCAAATCCACTCTGGTGTTAATGTACACGTTTGTGCAACTGCGCCTCACGGTAGAAACGGCAGATATTCATTTTCAGAGCACAGCGCAGCCATGACGATTTTTCCCTCCCTCCCTCTCTCATGTCTTTCTCTCCTCCCCCCTCCGTCCCCGTTGGATTGGCGGAGTAAACACAGGAAGAGAGCGGGCTCTGTTCCACCACACCAGAGCTGGGGCTGGGCGTTCCTGCCGAGCTCCTGCAACCGGGGTCAAAAGTTTACTGTGGTTTTCATTTCACCTTTCCTTGGCCAATCACAGCGCCCCACTGCAGCGCCTGAACTCTGACCCCCGCAAAGAATTCCACTCAAAAGATGGTCTGACGCCAGTTCCACCACTGCGCCCGCCT
This sequence comes from Colistium nudipinnis, assembly GCA_016785305.1. Lineage (NCBI taxonomy): Eukaryota > Metazoa > Chordata > Actinopteri > Pleuronectiformes > Rhombosoleidae > Colistium > Colistium nudipinnis. Next base: position 301,281 of record JAFBJU010001775.1, read on the forward strand.
CCCATCTCTCATTTTTCCCCTCACAACTCCTTTTCCTTTCTTTCAACGGGCCAGTTTCATGTGTTGACAGAGCCTAGGTACCAGAAGAAGAAAAAATTCCAGAAGTGAGGTGAGAAGGGCAACAGAGAGCAGAGAACGGGGTTTCTTTAAATTGTCATTACATTTGTACACACAACTTTGTGTAGCTGCTTTCTTTTAACTCCTAGGCTGATAAGCATTATTATCATTATATCAAATAAAAGAATGTAACAAAAAAATCTACCTATTAATCCCAGAATGAGATGAGCATAAAAAAAAATGATGTTACTCGTCTTCGTCTGCAGCGCTTTGCAGAGCCTGACCCATTTTGCCCGCCGCACGCCGCTCAATTCCAGGGTAACACTATTAAAGCTGTGTTTAAATGACTTATGAGGACAGGCTGGATACCAGGGGTCACAGAGACCAAGGCAAAAATGAGCTCTGCCGGGCTGGACCCACAACACTTAAGAATCGGTCCATGGGTCAAATCAGTGTTGCTCAGTCCGACTGAACACACACACACACACACAGTGAACCATAATCCAACTGTGCGTTTGTTTTTGTCTTGGTGACACCGCACTCTGTTCCCCATCTGCTGAGTGATTAAGCCTGCACTGCTAATCACGTCCCTCACTGTGTCTGGGAGAAGGACGACACACACAGACACACCGATGGGGGGCGCGCGCGCACGCACGCACGCACGCACACACCGGCCAACGCTACAGATCTAACCCAGCAAAGAAAAACATCCAGGGTCAGTGTTCCTGCAGTCCCACACACACACACACACACACACACACACACACACACACACTGCTGCAGATTAAGCAAATCCAATGGCTCCATGACTTTTCACATAATCAAACCATAAGTATGATGGAGAATTGTGTTTTTGCATACCCTTATTGTTTATAAAAGAACCAGTCCCACTACATGGTGTAAAAGCTTGAAAGCAACATGTTGGCCCAATTGCTGTGGAACTTTGGACATACGTGTGGTATTACATAACATACTTTCATTGAACGGAAAGATCCAATTATATAACATATCCTGACAGTCAATCATTGCGACCATTTATTTTCATTAATTCAGTCGTACGTAGAGGAATCCGAGTATATAGCTGATAATAATTTGAATATTTAACAGGCAAGAAAATGTACTTTGCACATACGGTAAGGAAAAAACAAACAAGCCGTTCTAGTGAGCCTGTTTTTATTCAAACAGTTTCAAATAGGGACACACACTGTTTGCATCCTGTATGACTGTCCTGTTACACACTATTGGGATCACAAACCTCGTCTGTGCGTACAGAGAAATCGTAAAAACTCAAATATAATGTTGGACTTGCATACGTGCTTAACTTATAGCCGGTATTGGGCGTCTACTGTAGTGCTTATTGAAGAATGACCTGTAATATTATAGATTAGTACTCTATGTAATACTCTACTATTTTCGTCACACTTCTAGAACATTTGTGCACAAAGTAGAGGAGAGTGGCGTGGACTAATGCTGATTATTTTCCAAACGTTAAGTCGCCTCCACGTGAAGTGCAAAATGGGACCAATGGACTAAGTTTGGGATTGTTGTTTGGTACGTCAACCCTGCCGTCGGCGCAAAGCTTGAGGTGATGTCGCAATGTCGGGAGGCAAGTGTTTGCTTGGCTATTCTGGGGACAACGGTAAGCTCCAGAGCGGCAACCTTTTGATTGGAGTGTTTCCTTAACGACAAGCCACATAAACAGGGGTGACATCATCATTCGGGGGCCCAATGAGGAGCAGTAATGGTAACAAAAAGGAACATTTTCCACTTTGTCCACAGAACTTAAGAAGCCTAATTAAGAAAGTTATGCTGTAAGGCAGAAAAGAAGGATGATAATAAATTATCTGACACATGCCTGGCCTGTGTTGACATGCTGTAGTAAGTCTGGAGCCCCTTTAATGATGCTGTGGAAGTTTGTCGTCCATGACTTGACTTTTCTTTGAACTCAGGGCTGCGGTAAAGTGATTGCACTTGTGGAAAATCCAAACTCCGCCCAGCACACGGTGCTGCGCAGCAAAATGTAGGCACTGCGACTTGGTCTCATTTTCTTAATGAAAGGAACTTTTGAGTCGGAGGTGAAACGCAAGAGAGGAGACAACCGGGGTGCCATGCTTTGCTTTGGGTCTCATATCCTCTTACGACTCGGCCGCGCTGGCGTGCCAGCTACACAGCTGCCCCTCAATCCACCCAGACCCAGAAACCACACCCTGCTGCCACATGAGTCCAGTGTCAAACCCTGCCGTCATGGAGATTTGTAGAGACAGGGGCGAAAAAAAAAGAAAGAAAGAAAACAACGTAAACAGACGCTGTTGAATTACTAGGGGTGGAGTATTTAAAGAACACAGCGTTTTTAAATTTCTTGTTGAGCGAGAAAGGAAAGAATATGAACACTAAAGAGAACGATAAGATGCGTCTATGGAGTTCACTGAGAAGTTTGTCCCTCTTTACACTGAATAACAGACAGAGAGCATCTGGTAGCAGTTATCTCACAAACCAAACCTTTTTTTTTTCCTCCACTCTAGCTGTCTCTCCTCCAAAGCCCTTTTTTTTTTTAGGGGGGGGGGGCCTTAAACAAAACACAAACAAGGTCTTGCTAACATTTTACAATGGTAACAAAACTAGGGCCGGGGAGCTCACCCTCCCACTGGCTTGTTCAGGTGAACCCGTTTTACAAGCATTCTTCAGCTGGGGGAGCGAAAGTTAAAGGGGGAGTTGAAGTTAAAGAGGAAGGGCAAAGAGGGGAGGGAGGGAGGAGGGGGGGGGGGGGCAAAAGCTCTCTGCACCCCCCCCCCCCTTCCCTCGTAAAACCTTGCCCCTGGTCCAATCAGCGAAGACTACAGAGGGTGAACTGTTCCAAATCCTTGCTGGTTATAAACTGGAATTGGGTGCAATGATTGCTTCAGGCTGGCCCCTTTGCCTTTTTAGAAGTGTGCATGGCTCACATATGGCCCGGCCAGCACCAACACTTGGGCATTACCTCAGAGCTGAAGTCCAAGGGACCCGAGCAGTGACTTTCAAATACTGCGACTTGACTTCGGCGTTCTGTGAAAAAATCCGGCTCGCGTCTCGCACTCCAACTTGTTTTGGGACGAAGTAGCTGTAAATATTTTAGCAGCGGAAAGACGCCCGTCTTGTTGAGCTTTTTTTTTTTTTAGCCGAGTAGAGATGGGCAGAAAAAAAACAACCTGTGGAGTGTATATACCACGCCGAGACACCACCGTGAGATAGACACACACACACACACACAAAACGGAGGATCGCTGTCCTTCTATGAGTGACCTTGAGATGGGACGAAAAAGGATGTTTTACACCGCTTGAGCTGACCACAGGAAACTTTTGTGTTCTTAAACCTGGTTGTAAACCGGCGTCCAATGACGAGTCAGAGTCAAGTCTAACTGGGACAGAGTGAAGCTACAGAGAATCCCGTAAAACTGACCAACACTTTAACCTGAGCTGGAAACCGGTCGAGGTAAATCACAACCACATAGATGTAACCCATTTAGAACTGAAGAAAAATTAAACTTTCCACGAATTGGTAAAAAAAAATGGTTGTAAACCAACAGTCAGAGGCAGCAACTCAGTTGTTATCCGTGACTCAGCTTGCACTCGGCTGACAGAAAGCTACCAGGACCAGGGAGTCATATTTCAATTAGTTGAAACAATCAGGCTGTCCTTTCAGCTCGGTGTGTCATCAAAGATCCTCCGAGAGCCACCGCTGGTCCAAACGGGCTATTACTCTTCACTTATTATTCACAAAGCATCTGACGGATTGGCAGTTACTTGAAACTAAACGCATTATCGCCGTCTCTCCGCACAGAGTGACGACACGCTAAAAGAATCACATCCATTCAGGCATGAGTGATACAAAAATGCAGCTTGACAAAGACGGAGACAGGCATTAATCAGAAGTGGCTCTGCCACGATAAAATGGCAAGCGCTGGACTAAATTTGTCTTCTTCCTGGCCATTAGTAGTCAATATTTTAGAAAGTAATGTTATCATACGACATTAAAATCAAAACATAACACTGCGTCGTTTTATACAGTGCTTCCATATACATCTGCAAAACGCATGCGTTTGCGTCAAAGTAGGAAGTATGCTGAACTTTAGTGAATAAATGTGAACAACTCGCATTATATTTTTGTATTAATAATTATCACATGATTGGATCCGTTTGTTTTTCTTTTATGTATTTTCACACATTTAACATCAAAAACGACTTCTTTGAGTATGAGAAAAGAGGCCATTGATTTTACGCCTTTCGATTATTAAATCAGGAAAACGGATCCAACCACAGAATCTTTCGGCGTTGAGGGAGACTTCTCCTCGACCCATGAGAAAAAGTGATAAGTTAATGAATTATTGAGAGCTTGGGCAGGCCGGCAGACAAAGAGCGAAAGCTGTGCATCCCGTGCGTCTTCGGCCCATCTGCAGTCAAAGAACCCCCCCCCAAAGATTGATTCATTGTTAACACCGCCTGACACCCTGTGTGAGGGAGAAAGAAAGTGGTAGATAAAGGGACCGGAGAATGGGGGGGGGGGGACAGGGGGCTCCATTTGCCGAAGAATATGAGCAGAAGCAGTCCATTGGACGAGGTTCCCACAGTGGTCATTATGCCACTTTTCATAAATAACACATATATACGTGGGCTTGAGTAATGGCATTCCGTCAGACTCAAAAATAAAGACAAGTCCGCTCATCTGTCCACCAAGGCTCCATTCTCACAGGTTCAATCGCAGCCACTCACTATTCACAACATTCCCATTAGACAGATATCGCAACCAGTTCAATGGGCGTCCTGACATTTTCCAACAAAAAAATGCCCAAGCCATTTCTGTGATTCTCACGTGGAAATAAGCGCCAAGCTGTAAATGCCTGCAAGTATCGGCAGGGATGGCCCCGGGCGGAGAGAGCGACAACACACCTACCGACATCAGCCGCTTCAGTGGAATGACTAACCTGCCTCCTCATTGTCTGCACGCTCTCCAAGAATGTGCTTTTTTACCACCTCAACATCTCAGCGCTCACCCCAGTGTGTCTGTGTGTGTGTGTGTAACACAGGAGTATCGGACAAACCTGGACTCTACCTGAACCCTGCCAGTGAACAACCCTCCCTGGCACACACACACACATCCATCACACACACAAGCACACACATCCATCACACACACACACACACACACACACACACACACACACACACACAGCTAAATGTGATTTATCAGCAGTTGAAAAACATAATTTATCATAGTGTGACGAACCATTATACCAACCATTACAGTCGTGGATACGTAATCTCAATCCAGCGCTGCAAATAAATAACAGATGCTGTGGATATTTTTGCAGAGCTGACTGCGGCTCAGACAGTGCTGTGCTTGAGTTTGTCATGTCCTGAAGCCCCAAAGTGTGTGTTTTTATTTTTATTTTTTACAAATTAGTTTGGCATTTTCTCCATGCTGGTGCATTCAGCTACAACACCAAAGAATTGTGTTAGCACTTCCACTCGGCATGCATGGTGGTGAAACACAAACCAGGTTTATTGTGATTATGCTGTACAACAAATAAAACAACAACACAACCACCACCTCCGCTGCTGCTGCTGCGTGCCCAGCGTTAGCTATGACTCCTGCAGCCCTGGCTGGACCGAAACTGTGGAGCAGGTCGGTAAAACAAATACCATGTAGTTCCCTCAGCTACACATCTGTGTTGATAACCATGAACACAATCAAGTGTCAACCAAAAAAAATAAATAAAAAAAAAAGTTCACACAAACAGAAACGAGTTCACTCACACGAGCAGACAACTAGACAACTGCAGCTCCGTGTCTCGTAAACTTTGTCGCTAGCGGATCGTGGAGACGCAACACACACACCGTGTGTGATGAGAGAGGCACAATGATTGACCGGGTGTAACACACGTTACACACGCACACACAATAAAGACAACAACAACACAACAAGCACCCAGTAACAGACCGAATGTAGTAAAGGCGGTTGGTTGTATCACGGTAGCTTAAATAGAAGGGGAAAAAACTCACAGCTTGCTCGGGCAGCGGAGCAACACACACTGCCGCCGCCACACGTTCACACACAAAAACACACAATAACACCCGTGTTGAAAAAGCAAACTTTTTGTGTAACCGAATCATACACAATTCGCAGTCAACTCACCGCCGTGTTCATTGAGTGGAGCAGATTGTTTAACGCCTCTACAAACTCACCGCCATCTTCGGCAGGACCGTGTTTGTTTAAATGGGAAACACTCCCAGAGCAGGGGGGGCGGGGCGTGTGTGTGTAGGGGGTGGGGGGGGGGGGGGGGGGGGGGGGGGGGGGGGGGGGGGGGCAGTTCGTAGCAGGGCCCCCGCGAGGCCCGCTGGGTAATGTAGTCCCCTCGCACCTGACACGCCGCGTCCAACCATAGAGCCGCTCAGCGAGTGGACTACACCTAGACCAATCCCCATAGGTCGAGCTGCAGTCAGTGATATTATTAAAGGAAATATTTAAAAATGTATTTATAGGCTTCATCCCCTGATCACACCCACAGTCACTCACACTGCTGCGTTCCCCTGTATGAGACACACATTCATTCACATTGTAAAGCAAAAAAAAGCTAAATATACAATATAATAATAATATAATAATGTAATGATTATAAATAGTATTTCTATTTGTAGTGGGATATATATTTTTTGTTTTATTATAGATGTACGTGTGCTGAGAGTTGTGTGTTTCTGGTTTGCATTATGGACTCATTGATGCTTTCAACATCTTACCTGAAAATTATAAATAAAATATACACCCCCCCCACACACACACACACACGCACACACACACACACACACACACACACACACACACACACGCAGGCACACACACACATGGGCATGTGGGTCCTGAGGTAAGTCCATTGGAGAACCACTTTGTTAGAATGAGGTGAAGTGGTCGAGCAGGGAAAAAAGTACACAACTGGGATTTACTGTGCAGGTGACTTTTAGTCTTTGAAGTCCATGTTTTGTTCTGGCTTTCCTGACTGAGAATCAGTCAACAAAACAAAAATAACGCTTTCAATTATGCAGGTTGAGTAGTTACACAATGACAACCTTACCTGTATTTATCCATTCCTCTGACTTTAAGGAGAAATGCGCTACGCTGACTTTTCCTCCTGTTCATGTGAGCGCTGCAGCGGTCTTAGGCCCCGTCCCCAAATGCTCTCATTGGCTGAGATAGGTGAGTGACTGATCAACCAACCAATACTGATCAACATCTTGCCCCACGTGAACCAAGGTCTGTATGTGTATTCAGAGCCAGTGAGAGATACGCCAGTAAAATAATTGACAGCATTAATGAGTTGATGCGTTAACGCGACAATAACGAGTTAACGTGATATATATACTGTATATAGACATTTGCATTCTGATAGATCCCAGGTTCAGTGTCCACTGTCAGTTATGTGTGTGTGGATGGACATGACCGTCTCCATGGCGATTTCTCAGATACACTTAGTTCACCTTCTCTGAGGTCCAAAAAAGGCATGGATGAATGAAAACCTGCAGTGTTTAATAAAGTTGAATTACTTGTTAGCTCATTCCTGTCTGGTAGGCACTGAGGTTCATTATCATGGTTTAAAAATGTTTGCTCATGCATCCAATTCACAAAAAGTCAGACTTGGCTGCTGGTGGCAGGAGACAGTGTTTTCCCCAAAGTATTATATAAGTATAAACTATGGATTGGAAGTAATTTAAACAATTATCTGCAATATCGATGAAAACCTTTACTGCAGATGGATCTGGATTTATTCTGACTGTTAGAGGACCCCCAAGGAAACAAACTACTGTTTAAGCAGAGCACATTTTTGTTGTGTGTGTTTTCGGTCTGTTTGTGTGTTTGCCAGCCTGAGGGGGAGAACAACAGTTCCATTCCATAGAGATCCACGCAGGGGCCCAGTGGCCCTCGGTTTGTTCCCCTTCCCCCCACAAATCACGGCAAATCTGACCTCCCCCTCACTAAGTGTGAGACACTTTATCCCAACCCCACTCACCCTCTCTACTTTGAAAGGACAGGAGATAACAGTTTGAAAGGACAGGGGATAGCCCTATAATCATTAATGTATTCAGATGGGTTTACCTGCAAACAGCTAACAGCATGCCTCTCTTTGTTCCAAACACATCCCCCATCCCCCAACTTCTCAACACTATGCAAATGAAAAAAAAAGGCGAGTCCATTATCATTTCTAACACAAATTAGAACTGAACGAGACTAAAATGATGACCTGGATATGGAAGAACACTTTTTCTGATGTTTTAAATAAATAATGAATTGTTACATACATTCCATGATCTTGTGTCTTAAATGTTTTATGGAATGTCAGTATAACATTTTGATAATTTTAATCTATTTTCACACAAATGTAGGGCAGCAGAAAATAAATGATGTAATTGTTACATGGGCTGTATAGTATACACTTAACTATTGAAAAAAAGAATCACGGTGACACTGCTCCTTGAACTGAATTAGAGGTCAAAAAGCTTATCTATTCCCAGATATATCTGCACCAGTGTCTCAGCAGTGTGTGTTAATAAGACAGTACAAGTCCAAGAGAGACATTTTGATTCTGCACAACTTTTTGCAGGTTAAGCACTTACAGTTCAGTTAAATGTCAATGCTTTTAGGATAACCCAGCCACACAGTACAACACCATACACATGGGTGGCCTGTAGATTACACAGAGAACGTAACTAAAAATAATAATTAACACATTCACATGTGTCATATTCAAAGCCTGAAACCTTGTTTTTTTTTCAAAGGGGCAGGTCTGGACAGTAAAAGCCTCACAGCAGCGCCATCTTCAGGACTGCATGCTCACGTCCTTCGACCACTGGACAGAAAAAGGTACTGTGGGCGATAAAAAAATATCTATATCAAAATGTGATTTGTATTTATTTATAATGTCACCACATTAGTTGCGTTTCTTGTTTTTTTTTAAATATAATTTTACGTATTTTCATCGAATGTGTACCTAAGTACCTTCAGTCTCGGTAGGCCTTTCAATTCACACGAACGACCTATAAACTAATTAACCTTATTTAATAGTGGATACGAAGTGGTCAAATGAGCATTTTCAGAAAGCATATGTGCTTAAATCAAGGAAACGCGGTTTTATTCCCAGTTTAGTTCGTCTTCACCCCTCAACTAAGCATTTTTTTACACGAGCAGAGGAATCAGACGAAGCAACTAATCCTGTCCAGCTGCTGCAGCACTAATCCACACACAACCTACAGCACATCGACGCTCTCCACCGTCACTTCGCACACGTGCAACATTTAGAACCGATAGTTTCAGTCTCCTTGAATTTCAGTTAAGTCCATACTTTAAATGGGTTATCATTATGAAAACTAAGGTTGGTAAATATTTCACACACAGGCATTTCTTAGTGAAAAAAAAATATATATATATATATATATATATATATATATATATATAGAGATATTAATAATTCGGAGGCTCTCAGTTTGTATGTGATGTGCTGTTATAAGCTTTTCCCACAAGAGGCTGCTGCTGCCTTTCTCCCTGTTGGAGGAGAGTCCAACCAGACAGTGCAGGCAGATGGCTCCACTCTTTACTACCATGTCAGCAATTCCATTTTTGTACTGACAGGTATATTACAAAACATGCATACGGCACCGCATAGGATTCTGTCTTTTTAGCTTTTTAGTAAGGAATTGCCCAGGAATGTTATATGCACAGGAACTGCACGAACAAGTAGGTCACATTGCTTTATTTACCCTGATTTATATGCAGAAGCGTCTCTGTAAATTAGCCTTGTGATTCACTGGAGTCCCGTTCAGGGCTGACCCTGACACATTTTTGAATGCCTATTTTGTCTGACTATACACTATGTCAACAAAACCTCCCCACTCACCAGACCAGAATACAGAACCAAACTAAAGCCACAAATAATTAATGTTTGTGGAAAAACATAATGTCTGTTGTCAAAAAAAAAATTGTTGTATCTTTCTTTAGGGATGATTTTTTTTCTCTAAAGCTTTAAAACAAGCATGTTTCTCAAAAACTAGGAAAACAAAGCTTAAAAATGTGTCAAAATGCAGGAGAAGGCTATACAAGGCAACGGGAGGTAGTGTATATGTTCGTGTAGATCATTAACTCATGTGAAAATAGTGTTGAATCTCACTCATCAGTGGAATGATAGCACAGAAACTGAAAGTATTTGTGTGAGTGAACACTCTAATCTTTGGCCCTATCTGGAACCACATTGCAAACATGTGAGCCAGGCAAATCACATGACTGTAATGTAATCTGACTTCTTTCTCTTTTTTTTCTCCCTGTCTCTCTCACTCACTTTGTCACAAAACCTTAAGAGGTCAAAGTCACAGTGCATTTTATATACAGCCAGTGTTTCTTCGCCGTTTCTTTTATTTAAATAAGGACGGCGGCGGTTTGTTTAACTTGAGGGTGGCAACGAGAGAGAGACAAATTCCTCCCTGAGCATACAGCCCCCAGGTCTGTTTTTCATGTTTCCTCCTGCAGACCAACGTTCACCAATGGCCCCCTCGGTCTCGCGGTGTAGTTGTTTCTGGTCGTCTTGGCGGCATATAGGTGTGTGCGTTGGCTGTATATAGAGCAGATATAATTTGACCTGGGCCTAGCCTTCTCTTTCCTTGAGCATGTATCCCTGAGTACTGGGCTTGCCTGTGCCAAACAAAAGACGAGCAGCCAGGAAATGCAGCAGCCAATCACCGGCTGCCTTACATCCAGTGTGCACGCATGGCCAGTCCCAGTGCACCTTCTATCAGAGCAGTCAGCCCGACGGGCTCGTGGAACCGAGGCTCTGCTCTGAGAAGGGCTGACAGGGCCGTCCTCCATGTTTTAATAAGCATTGACATATCACACAGTGAGTTTTTTTTTATATTTTTTTTTAGCCATGCATCCACAGAGGTAAGCCTTATTTTCCTTCTTTCACATATTCTACTCTGTTGATGAGGCACCAGGCCCCTCTGTGTGATCCGTGTCTGACTAATAATACATGTTTGTCTGACAGACTGGGGGAGGGGGAAGAGTGTGTGTCACCCCACACGGCATAGGAGTGGAGCTTGGATTGAGCATAGCATGGCACACTGCTACAGGCTGCCTGGGTTAACTGTGGCTGGCTGCCTGAACGTGTACAGCAGGAGGCCACAGGTCACGTTTAAGGTCACGATACCGTATATATGCGTGGGAAACTGAATGATAAAAACATGCATTCTTTTCTGGAAGGTTGAAAGAGGGCTGGGTTGTTTTTTTTTTGTGGCCTGGTATGCTGTCAAGATGGCAGGCCTGGGGATGGAATCCACTCGGGATGGCAGAGACAGGGGGAAGTCCTCAGAGGATTTAACAGATGGTAAAGTGACAGCACGTAAAGTTTAATTTAGGCCCCAGATTGGCATGAGAGCAAAGCAGCAGGGCAACCGGGACTGTTAACAAAATAAGATGGCTATGAAATACTGTCCTGACTGTATTTCATACCGTCTGTTTTGGCTACGCTTGGTCCAAAACACAGTCCACCGAAATGCACACGTTGTTTTTGGTGAACGTACACCCACCCACACACACACACACACACACCAACACGCACACACGTCCCTAATCCTGTAAACTGTTCCTTCTCACCAGTCCTCTGAAATACCAATTATCCACAGACATACATACGCCGGAGCAGCTTATTTTCCCCAGGATTGGAGGAATTGCCCGAGCCCTAATGGTGTGCACTGCCTCCCTGTGTTGTTCTCTGCTGCCGAGTGTCAGCCATTTTAGAGAGCTTCCCCTTTCTGTCCCTCTGCTCCAAGCAACACTGGGTATTTGTATGTAAGAGAGGAGGAAAGAAGAAGGGAAGGACTTCCTCTGAAAAGGGCTCTGCACACAAACCTCATCTCATCAGAGAGGCTTGAAAACCTGTTTGAAGTCGACCAGGTTTGATTGAAATTCTGTTTATATGTGCTGGTGGTTGTTCTCTGTGTGCATGAGTCAAAAAAAAAACATTCAGTTTAGGTGAAATGATTGTATCTCTTCCTGACAGCTAGTCAATATTGTATATTATTATTATTTCCTGTGAACATTGGATGGATTTCATGGGGGGAACATGTGACTTGTGATTATTAGTGGAGGATGTGTATGCTGGTGTGAAATATAACCAGGGGGAACTGTGGCCTGGATATAATGGCGCACATAATGTTGCTTGACCAGGGTTCAGGAGCTGTCTGCAGTGACTGAAACAGCAAATACTCCCCTCAGTGTTTTGTGAATGGCGCTTGGTAATGCGTTTAATCCCCTCATTCCATTATGGTGTGAGGAATGGTGTGGGCACACTTAAATCAGCATTACACACACACACACACATGCACACACAAAGCCAGGCAGTTTATCAGTCTTACAAACCTCCTTGGATCGTGTAGACTATGTCGCCGGCCTCGACATTTTGGCCTTTGATTCTGCCTAACAGGATAGTCTCTACTCGGTTTACCTGCGCCACTGTGTGCATGGTTGGCGTCCATGTGCTATATTGATTTAATAAAATGCATATTTACTCAGTGAAGCATACATGACAAGAGAGGGACAGAGTGCTGTGTCGTTTTGCTTTCAGCTGCTCTATTTGTGTGTTTCCAGCTCCCTGTCGCTCACACTCATGTTTCCAGGCAGATATTGATTATGATGCAGTGTGCCGGAGACGAATTGGAGAGAGAGAGAGAGAGGGGGAGAGGGTCATGCCTTCCACGCTGTCTGGGAGGCCGGTGACATTTTTATTCCTGAGCTTGTGTCCACTATCAGGGCCCGTGGTGCATATCGAGACACCAGGGCACATGCTCAGCTGCATGTGGTCCTTTTACAGTAGACTTGACTGGTGCTGTTTGTACGCGTGCTGTGCACATATTGGTCAGCGTGTGTGTGTGTGAGAGAGAGAGGGAAAGAGAGAGAGAGAGAGAGGGAGAGTCTTCAAAATGGATGCCATACACATACAGGCTGAGAGCTCGGCGAGGGAGGGAAACTGATCCTCTCTCCTGCTTGAAGCCCGTAGAGCTGCGTGGTACACGTCTGATGAAAGGCACACGGCTGTTACACGCCTGTGTGGGGCTTGGATGGGAGTGAGGGACGCTGATTTCAGGAGGTTTGGTGGCAGCAGTCCTCTCTGCATTGCAGCATTGTGGCTGAGGAGAGCAGGGGAGATGTGAGCCTTGTGTGGCACACCGAGGCTGAGCGTCCAATCAGGTGCCTCCGTGTGGTGCCGGAGCCAATCGGCACTCGGCAGCCGAGGTTAAAGATTGACAATTGCAGGAGAGAGCAGCAGGGAGAGAAGGCCTTCTGGGAAACCTGGACCCATCTTTTCCCTCAACCCCCCCAACGCCCTCAATAATTGAACCAAAAAAAAGAAAGATTAAAGAATAGGCCGAAGAATCTGATTTTTGAGTAAGGAAAAAGGTATGCTGTTCATTTCCTACATTGGAGCATGGATGTAATGGTAGAGGTGGGTGTGGACAGAAATGTGTTATCATGTGACAATATGCTGTGTTGTGTGCTGTGTGGTATTTGATTTAAAATATGTTGATTTGAGAAGGGGCAGCATTGATTTTTTTTTTGTCTTTGCCCTCATGTCTTTCTCTTTTCCTCTTGTTGCTGTGTTTCCTGGCCAGGACAGGATGTAGCAGGGGTAGATTGTGTGAGTCTGCCCAGATGGGTTAGATGAGGAGGCCAGTAGAGCCACTGTGCTCTGTGTCTGCAGATTTCCTCTGTGTCTCTATTATGTAATTTCATCATTATTTAGTGGTGGAAGAGAGAGAGAGGTGGGTTGGAGAACAGGAAAGGGAGAAAGGGAAACAGTGCTACTGTTTTTCAGTGAAATAAATTTTTTTTTTCATTCAAATGATGCTTTGCATAGGAGTTAGTGAAACAAAGCAATACAAAAAAGGCCAAATATGGTGCCAGCTGAAGAGCCTCTGCTGTGGCGTCACAGGAAAAATGGCAACAATAACAGGATCGACAGCACGGCCCCTGCAAACCAAGGTGAATCGTTTTAAAGTGATAAAGAGGTCAAACTTGTTGGGGCAGATTTAGAATAAAAGGTGATTCACAGCGCAGGGTTTCATGCTTTCAGGATATTCCCTTCCAATAGAACCAGGGCTGGTCCTTGTGCAGTCCATTCTGATGTGCTGTGTGGTATTCGGTCACTTCTTGGGTGCTTTAAAGAACGGCAGGGTCGTTTATTTACATGTGTATCACTTGTTGGCTGCAGAGTGTCCAGACTCTGTAGATGGGACGTATGTGTCTCTTCATGTTGACTATTTATAGACCTGTGGCCAGTGGAGAAAGGGAAGAGCTATATATAATTAAAGAATGGTGCTGCACCCTGAGCTGCCTTGGATCTGATACTGGTTCACGTTTAGCTGTTGAAGGGTTTTTTTGTTAGAAAATATATTTGCTTTTACTGCAAACAGTGTTTGTGTAGTGTGATTTTACTTGTATTTGTTCCGGGGAGGGGGGGTATTTCACCATCTTGTGGAAAAAATAAAATACAATGAAATACGACAACTTACAGACTTGATTTAGGAATCGGTGACTAGTAATAATGATTTCAACATTCATATGATTCATAGCCTTCAGGACTCTGTTTTTAGCCATTTTGTGGCTAAACAACAACAACAATTCATTTTTTGTTACACATGAGTGTTACATATGAGTAATGATGCCTCTGTTTCCTGTTTTTCTGTTTTAAGAGGTCATCAAAACTATTTCAGGAATGTTTTACTGCCTTTCTCCAAGAGAGTACCATTCAAAGATGACAGGAAAAGATGAGCGGACTGGCCACTAGGATTCCCCTCAAATATATCCTCTTAAGCACTCGTAGGGGGAACTATTTAAAATAACCTTTTAAACTAATGATAAAAGGAGGATTAATTATTTAAATGAGTACTCCTCGGCTATAGGTCATGGTTGAGTGGCAAACGTCTGACAGTTATTTCCTTCTGCCTTAGTGTGGCAGAGGACGAGGGTAACGAGAGCACGGCCGAAGAAATGGAGATCTCGACACGATCCAAAGGTAACATACGACGTAATATTTGTGTAGATGGGATGGCAAATTTCTATTTCAGTGATTTATTTTGTTTTATTATCATACAATATGCCACCGTGTTCACCCAGACTTTATGTCACCTCAAATGTTTGTCTGCAGTGACAGACCCGGGGTCAACGGAGCGGGCGGCCCCCAAACGCAAGATGCCGAGTCCCTCGCACTCGTCCAACGGTCATTCCTCGGCGGAAACGTCTCCATGCCCGGTGAAAAAGAAGAAGAAACCAGGGGCGGTCAGTGGCAGCAAAGACCAGGTAACGACCAAATATAAACAGAGGGGTCACCTCTGACCTCTCGCCACCGTATAACAAGAAAACAAATATCCCAGAATGGATTCATATTTTAGACTATTTATTATTAAAAAATATTCATTCGCTTTTTGGCAGGGTGAGAGTATCCCCGGTCACAAGATTTGTATATATATATATACATTGTAAGAGTATGAATATCAAGCTGTCACATTCCAAACTTTAGATCCAGGAAGTTATTGGAGTAGGTGCACTGATATTATCTAACGCAGGAGTGTAAATGTGAATAGTTGGAGCACTTGCAAAATCCATTCCTGTCAGGTACTATGACTGATGGTAATAAACATATGTAATATGTCGTTTTTTTTTTCATGCCTGCTTGGCTTTCCTAATCTGCGGCCTGATCATGGACCTTTCCTTTGCCTGCGTTCCAGTCAGAGCTGAGGCACGGCCCTTTCTACTACGTGAAGCAGCCGGCGCTCACCACCGACCCCGTGGACGTGGTACCGCAGGACGGCAGGAACGACTTCTACTGCTGGCTGTGCCACCGCGAGGGCCAGGTGCTCTGCTGCGAGCTCTGCCCCCGGGTGTACCACGCCAAGTGCCTCAAACTGCCGGCCGAGCCCGAGGGCGACTGGTTCTGTCCCGAGTGCGAGGTACTCTCTCCGCCCCGGAGTGTGCGCAGTGTGTTGGAAAACTTATTTCAAAGCCTGTGGTGGTGTAAAAAAAAAAAAAAAGCTATTGTCATAAGACATTTCTTTTTAATTACAGAAGACCTCTCATTAAGTGTGGATATAAACAACTCTTTTCCTCTTTTAGAAAATTACAGTTGCCGAGTGCATAGAGACTCAGAGCAAAGCCATGATGATGCTCACAATAGACCAGCTGTCTTACCTACTAAAGTTTGCGCTTCAGAAGATGAAACAACCAGGTGTAAGTATTCTGGGCCCTCTGCCTTTTCTTTCAGAAATACAGGCCGCCAAACTGATTTGGATTGATTTCAGCATGTGGGGGGCAGGTGGCTTTACAACTCTTGTTAAAATTCTGCCCTTTTCTAATTATACATTCTGATTTATCCTTTGATTTTTAGATTGCACGTGCAAGCAGGGAAAACGTGCTTCTTTTTTTTTTCTCTCTCTCTCTCTCTCTCTCTCTCTCTTTCTCTTATCATTGTATTCCCCGTCATTAGTGCCAGATGTTAAAGATCTGCACCCTGATATTTATTATTGACTTGCATGTGCAGATGATGTCTGATAACAGAACTAACAATCACAGTCACTGTGCTATTGGTGGGCCCGTTATGGCCGCAAAACCATGAAGGTAAACATGCCACGCCGGTGCTGAGGATACAGCTGCCCCTCTCGCTCTCTTTCAGGATCATCCCCGCTTGTCATCTCGCTCCCCCCATGCAGCTTCCACGCAAAGAAAGACTTTTAATTGGGTAATCAATTACACCACTAACAAGACCCCGTCATGATTTTTTCTCCTCCACTGTTTTTTCTTTTTTGTTTTGTTTGAAGCCGCTCTTTAAAAGTTTTTTAAAGTAGTAGCGAAGTGGTAGCATGTGGATGGATTTGGTGTGGTTACGTTTGGCCAGAGAGTTTGTTTTCCTTCATTGTTGTTTTTTCTCCCTCTACTCAATTTGTTTCGTAGACCGAGCCCTTCCAGAAACCCGTCTCTCTCGAACAGCATCCGGATTATGCCGAGTACATTTTTCATCCTATGGATCTTTGCACTCTAGAGAAGGTAAGGTCGCACACACGCGCACACCCACGCACGCACGCACGCACATTATTCTTGCAACGTAAAATCTGGGGAAGTTAAACAATATGACAGATGCACGCTGTCTGTTTTCTGTTGTTTTTTTTGTGCTGCAGAATATCAAAAAGAAAATGTATGGATGCACAGAGGCCTTCCTGGCAGATGCTAAATGGATTTTGCACAACTGTATTATTTATAATGGAGGTATGTTGCATTTTCTGGGCAACATGACAATGATCCAGGAAGGTTCAATTATAAAAATGAGTATGAGAATACCAATAATTATACAATATGTTCCTTATTCAGTTTGTAATAATGTTGAATCCTCACACCGTCCAGTCATTATATAAAAAAAAAAGGTTAACACAACTTTTTATCCTTATTTCAGGCAATCACAAACTCACAGCTACCGCTAAAGTCATAGTTAAAATCTGTGAACACGAGGTGAGTATGTGGCGCCTGTCAAACAAGTGTGTTATGTTCAAGACAATTGTTTACTTGGTTAATTTAAGAAGGCAGGTGTGAATGCCTCAACTTATTTCGTACACCAATTTGATTGTTTTTTTTTTTCCGCAGATGAACGAGATTGAAGTTTGTCCCGAGTGTTATCTGTCCGCTTGCCAAAAGAGAGACAACTGGTTTTGTGAGCCTTGTGTAAGCCAGTGAAGTCACTCGATGTTTGTGTTGGCCATTCCAACATGGTTGTTCCCCCGTTCCAACATAGATCACTGGTGTTTCACTGTGTGTCTACAGAGTAACCCGCATCCTCTCGTGTGGGCCAAGCTGAAAGGATTTCCATTCTGGCCGGCAAAAGCTCTGCGGGACAAAGACGGACAGGTGGACGCTCGTTTCTTCGGTCAGCATGACAGGTACCGGCTTCGGATCTCAGAGGCACGTCTCTAGATCTGTTGAAACGCTGATTGATCACTTCTTTTTTTTTTTTTATCCATCAGAGCATGGGTTCCTCTCAACAACTGCTACCTCATGTCCAAAGAGATTCCGTTCTCGGTGAAGAAGACCAAAAGCATCTTCAACAGTGCCATGCAGGAGATGGAGGTGTACGTGGAGAACATGAGGAAGAAGTTCGGGGTGTTTAACTACGCCCCCTTCAGGACGCCCTACACCCCTGACAACAACTTTCAGATGCTGCTCGACACCTCCAACCCACTGTCCACTCCCGTCAAATCTGAGAAACAGGAGAAGATCAAGCTGAGCTTCGACATGACGGCTTCACCCAAGATTCCTTTGGCGAGGACCATCCTGTCCGCGGCCGGGGTGGCAGGGGCAACCGTGGGACGTCGGCTCCCTCTGGGTGACATGCCTCGCTCCCCCATGAGCACCAACTCCTCAGCCCACACCGGGTCAGACGGGGAACAGGAGGCAGCGGACAAGGCCCAGGCAAAAGCCCCAAACAGCCAGTACAGCGCAGGAGAGGAGTCCATGGACTGTACAGGTAGTTCACTCCATGCATTTCAGCAGCAGAGCAGCAAGTGTGTTGTGTCGACCCTTATTTTAACACTAAATATGTCTGAACAGCGTCACCTGCCTGTCCTCGACTGGGTCCTTCAGGCAGCTCGCTGGACAGTCCTAAACCATTCCACTCTCAGGCTCCTGGTGTCCCCAAGCAGGAGAAGACCCCGCCGACAGGAAGCATCCTGAACCTCAATCTGGGTGAATCTTAATGCCAAATGTGGAAAATGCATGAAATGTGCAGAGCAACATGGGATTTGACTAAATACGGGGGATTCCGATAAATACATATTCCGATAAATAGTGAGATGAAATCAATTTCCTCTCGTCTTCCAGACCGGAGCAAAGCAGAGATGGACCTGAAGGAGCTCAGTGAGACGGTTCAGCAGAAGCAAGGAGCCGCCGCGCCGGTCCTCACGTCGCCCAAAAGACAGATTAAGAGTCGTTTCCAGCTGAACCTGGACAAAACTATTGAAAGTTGCAAGGCGCAGCTGGGTCAGTAGAGTAATACTATTGTTCTTTTTATCTTAGTTGCTGATATGCTGAAATATCAGTGTCTTCATTGAAAACCCAATTCAACATCATTGGGGAATATGTTGTGCTTTTTTCCCCCAAAAAAACCTACCTTTAACTTTAACACATGAATTGAGCTGAATGGCAGTGTAGTATCCTCCCTCTTCCTTTAACTTGCAGGAATCGATGAGATCTCTGTGGATGTATATAAAGGTGTGGAACACAGCGACTCCGAAGACTCTGATAAGTCCGACTCAAGCGACAGCGAGTATGCCAGTGAGGATGAGCAAAAGCCCAAGGACGACCAGGAGCCCGCCGTCCCCAATGATGAAGCCCAAAAGGACCCTACCAAAAGTAAGGTCAAAGACCAGACTTCCCCTGGCCGGGATAAGGAGGTTAAGACGGACTCGCTCCCCGGATCTGACGCTGCGGCAGGTGAGGCCGCTGCAACGGCAGCAGACGTCAAAACTAAAGACAAAATAAGCACCGATTTGGAAAAAGAGAGCCCAGAAAAGACCAAAGCACCTCCAGCCTCACCGAGTCCCAGAGAGAAGGCTCCGGTGGTGAAGATGCACACAGCGCCGGTGGACGACTCGGACTCCGAGAGGGAGCTGGTCATTGACCTCGGGGAGGAGAAGGAAGGGAAAGACAGGAGGAGGAGCAGAAAAGACAACGCCACTGCTAAAGAGGCAGCAGGTGATGCGGAGAAATAATCAGAGGCTGTATCATTATGTAATGTGCAACCTTTTACAGACATTACCAGTAAATACTGTGAATACTCCTTCATCTTCTTCTTCTATGTTTTTACATCTGGTAGGCAAGGCCCTGACCCCGACCACCGTGCCGTCTCAGAACAGCGCAGCTCTTTCCACGCCCTCCAGCGTTTCCACGCAATCACCCATGGCCATACCCGTCACCATGGTCTCCTTCACCGCCCCCTCTCCCGCCACCGTGAGCCTCGGCACCGTGTCCAGCGCCACGGCCTCTCCTCCCTCCTCCTCCTCCTCGGCCTCCGGCGCTCCAGCTCTGAAGAAACAGCGCCCCCTGCTGCCCAGGGAGACCCTACCGGTGGTGCAGAGGGCCGTGGTGTGGAACCCCAGCGCCAAGTTTCAGACTTCCTCGCAGAAGTGGCATATGCAGAAGGTGCAGCGTCAGCAGCAGAACCAAAGGCCGGCGGCGACCTCCCCGGTTCAGGCCTCGTCGCCCAAGCAAGGCCAGGCCGGCCAGGTGCTGAGCCAAACGCAGGCAGGAAACGCCTCCACGGCGGCGTCCTCATCCTCAGCACAGCAGTCCTCACAGAGCACGCGCTATCAGACCCGACAAGCCGCCAAAGGTACATCATGCGGTTTTAGCATGACTTTCCATTACTCGTGGCCAATTAATCTGGCAGGTGTAGAAATGTTTCAGATAGACTGTGTGTTATGAATCATGTGAAATGCGTCGTCATAATAACGCTGATTTTTGATTTTTTTGTATTCCAGCTGTTCAACAAAAAGACACTCCACTGGGCACAAACACTTCTGCCGTCACCCTGGTGTCCAGCAGTCCAGCTTCTGTTGCCACGGTGGCCACATCGAGTCAGGGCACAGCTGCTCCCTCGTCACCGGCGGCAACGGACTTGTACATTCCCACAGCTTCTGCGGATGTAGCGGCAGACATTGCCAAATACACAAATAAAGTTAGTATCCTTATTTTAAAAACTCACCAAATAAACCCTAGAGCATTAGTTAAGGGTAACATTTAAAACAGTGTGCCTTTTTAAAATGATTTACATTTTTTTAATAAATAGTTAAAAAGTTTTCAAAATATTTGTATAGCTTTCAAATGAAAATGTCATGAGTCGCATGTTGAATGAAATGTACTTTTTTTCCCCCCCATCTTGTTCATTTCTTATATTACGGCCTTTTCCAGATAATGGATGCAATCAAAGGTACAATGACTGAAATCTACAATGACCTTTCCAAGAATAATTCAGGCAATACAATAGCAGAGGTGAGTAGTTTGCTCTTTGTGCCCTTTAGACACTTAAATACAAATTGAATCACAGCTGTTGCTTTGTGTATGAGGGCCCAGCACTTACCCCAATGATTGCTCATGCGTTTTTCCGACAGATAAGACGACTGAGAATTGAAATAGAAAAATTACAGTGGTTGCATCAACAGGAGTTGTCGGAAATGAAGCACAATCTCGGTGAGGGCACTGTAATATCAAGCATGCAGACATTCCCCCCCCCATGTCAAACGTTGTTGTTCACGTTTGTGTGTTTTTGGAATCAGAGCTGACCATGGCGGAGATGAGGCAGAGTCTGGAGCAGGAGAGAGAGAGGCTGGTGACGGAGGTGAAGAAACAGACAGAGACGGAGAAGCAACAGGCGGTGGATGAGACCAAGAAGAAACAGTGGTGCGCCAACTGCAGGAAGGAAGCCATCTTCTACTGTTGCTGGAACACCAGCTACTGCGATTACCCCTGTCAGCAGGCTCACTGGCCGGAACACATGAAGTCGTGCACGCAGTCAGGTAACGACCTCAACCTGCTGTCCATCGCATCCACACGAAAATAGGGCTCTATTATCCCTACTTCTGGCTTCTGAAAATCTCCATCCCTCCGCCACAATCACCCAAACCGAGACATTTCCGTAGAAGTAATGCATTTCTTCCCTTTTTGTTATAGCCACAGCCCCACAGCAAGAACCTGAGGCTGAGTCCACCGCAGAGCCCCCCAACAAAGGGTCAGGGCAGACCAGCAGTGGCCCAAACCCTCTCAGAGACATGCCAGTCTCTGCACCATCAGACAAAGACTGTGACGTGGAAAAAAGCGCCGACAGCGTGGCCGTCACTTTATCTTAACCCGACTAATCAATACTTGAAAAAATGTAAATGTGTAGATTAAGTTGTTTTTTTTCACTACATGGATATGTACATGTACATTGTTCTGTTCAAGTGGCTGTTAAGGGAGCAATCCAAAGTATTCTGATTGATATATAGTCAATATATATATATATATATATTTGGTCTGCCTTTCAGGGCACACACACTGACCCCAGCAAACACTGGTCTGTAGAGACAGAACTGGCAGCGGACAGTTAGTAACCACTAGAAGCAGCATTAATCGTATGCTGCTCATTTATGCACTTTGTTGCAGTCTATAAAAAGCTGTCAGTATAAAGATCTAAAGAGCATGCTAATGTCTCACACAACATACACATAGTGTAAAGGAAAGCGGTATAACAGTTCAAAACTGTAAAAATGTAACCCATGGTAATGGACCACCTCAGTTTTAGATTAGAGGACTGTTGACAGGAATGTCTGTAAATTCTTTTATTTTTATTTTGTATTCGATGTTAATTTATTTGTTATTCTAATGTTGCCTGCTGTATACTGCAAAGAAAATAACAAATACAAACATTTTAAATGAGCATTTTTTTTTAATGAATATACTGTGGTCTGAGTAGTTGTGAAGCGGTCTGCAACCAATTGACACAGCTAATACAATCAACCGTGTAGCTTATTTCTGTTGTCAAGAGTCATTTAAAGTATTTGTGTCGCTTTTTATTCAACTATATCAGAGAATTGCGTGTTTGTATGGAAGGAAACGACACAAACGTTGTTCAGTGTAGTTCGCCGCGCAGTTCTCTTCCCGGCCGCTGGGGGCAATGCCGTCGCGCTCAGCGAGTTTTTATTAACCGGCAGCCATCTGCCGCAGTCACTGAGCTCCAGCGGGAACGGAAAATGGAGGCTTGACCGAAGAAAGACCGAGGGCACATCGTCGCTGTTTCTAGCTTCTAGGTGGGTAAAATATAATCAACGCTTACATTTCTGCGGTTCATTTGAATCATTTTCTACTATTAGTTGTTTTTTTTCGACCAACTCTTTCCCCGTAGTTGAGCTTGTCCTAATGCAAGACTCTGACGCAAGGTTGAACATGATGTGCTTGTCGTTAGCTTAACATTAAAGTTGTCTTCACAACATCTACCCATTTTCTCAGTTTGACTCGTTTCAACAATGTTTTGTAATATGTTGTGGTTCTTGGTGTATAATTAACGTAAACGGGGGTTTAGTTCGTGTATTTATTTGAGGCCTGTAAACGGTTAATAGCTACATGTTTAGCATGCTAGCTTCGCCATGCTCGTGTTCGCTAACGGCGGTAGCAAGTCTTGCTAATTGTAGGTCCAGTGTTACGTCAATCGAAACGAAGAAAAGCTATATGGGACATTACATGCTGTGCATTGATGCTGTTTAAAGACGCGCGGAATGTACCATTAAAGCCATCAAACGTGTGTGTGTTACGGTAGTTAACGACGCACAGCTAGTTATAGCGGTTTCATCGTGCAAAGGCTTTTGCGGCCATCATGGAAGTGGCGGAGGGTTCGTGGCATGATCTCCGTCATAGCATTGCTTGCTGTGTGCACATCTATAGTCTCTATTTGTGTGGCAAATGAACGTGACATGTGATGCTCACGAGTGGTTAAGATAATGCAGAATTACGAGATAAATTCAATGCGCACCACGCCGTGTGCAGCCGTTAGAGCTACATGCTAGCTACATAACACCGCTAATCACATGTCGCACCACCGAATCAGCTCAAGTGACCTGATATATTTGCTCGAACAGAGAGCGTTAAAATACAGAATGATCGGACCCCTCCCACCTTTCCTAGCAACCGCTTTCTTCCATTCACGTGGCAAGATATCGTGACCCGCGGGACGCCATTGGATGAATAATGTTTAATCTCCAGTCTCTGGGTGGACGGTGCAGTGTGCTAAAGGCTCATCAATTAATCTGTTTAATGGATTATTTTCAATTGTTTGCATGCAATACACAGGGTTTGTCATTTTCTGATGTTGGTAAGTTTTGTAATTGTCAAGACATTCAAACGGCTGTCATTTGTTTTCCACTGAAATCACTTAAAACTATGTGCAGTTACTTTGATCCAGCTTACACAATCGTGATGGTGGCAAATTACCGTTGGTTGATATTCATGCTGGTTTTTGTGCATATTTAATTGGTTACATACATTATTTTACTCATTTATTTCCAGAAAAGGTGCATTGCTTTTATTGAATCCACATTACAGTTGCAAATCAGCATGTTCTTAGATAGTGTGGTTTACTTTGATCCTAACTTGTGCTATTCTGTTTTTGGCAGATGCGGTACTATACCATGACTGATGATTACTGCTGCAAAGACTGTTTAGTTTGAAGACACTCTGCTACCCACTACTGCTGAACTGCAGGTACAGACACCTGGGCCAAATTCACAACGTGTGCTTGTGTAATATTGCATGTTTAGACCTGGAGAATGTTAAGTGATGCACACTTTGCTTAATACTTAGTTGCAACCAGATTTTGCACAAACGCAGTTTTTGTTCTAAGATTAGAAATCTCTGAAGTTGCCTGGCTATTAAGTGTAGCTATTGAATTGTTTTGCTTTTAATTACAAAATTCACAAATACACAACATAGTGCTATGACTACGCAGAAATTTCTGCAGTATATCCTGTTGGAATACTTCAGCATCTGGCATCATGCATTTGCTTGGACAATATTTCTATGGTCATAAAATGCTGCTAAACAATCTACTGGTCTCATTCAAGGAAAAAAAATCAAGGCATACATTTTTACAGACCACAAAATTGTATTTAGGTTTGTTGAATGTTAAAGTAAAATATATCCATTCATGGGTAATTTTTTACTCAGAAATTGAAAAGTTCCTATACCTAGAAACCTCCTATTTAGAAGTTGGTAAGATTCGATTTGTGCTGTAAAATATGCGCTAGGACATTGCAGGTCAGGCATCTTTCCTTTATGTCTCCGAGATAATTTAAAATTTTCTTTTTCTTGACCAAAAACACAGACATGTACAGGTGTTATGCTCAGTCCTGGTCACAGTTGCATCTCTACCCAGTCATATCAGCTAAACATTTTTACTCGGGTATGGCAATACACAAACAAAACCTTAACTGTTGTATTTGTAACATTATTTTTATATTAGTGGAATAGATACATTTTAACACACTGAGCAGTGAGCAAACTACATACTGGCCATTGAATATAAGTTTCAGCCTTAAGCGTTTATCATATTATGAGTTTGATAAGGTGATTCAAAGCTGGTCTCTTGTGCTCTTCTCTTGACTGTAGACATTCAGTTTGAAAGTAGTGATTGACTCCATCATCTATGGAGGAGAATGTGAGCCCTGAGCTCTCTCTAGGTCCTGTGCCAGAGCAGAGCCAGGACCATATGGATAGCTGCTCTCAAGGTACCTTGGACGAGCTTCTTTTCCTTCACTTGAAAGGGGTGGGAACACTGTCGTCAAACTGGGCACAATAGTGGTGCCTGGTCCCTTTGATTTTAAATTTGCGAGTAAGAAGGGGACAAATACAAATCAACCAATCATTCCCAAGTTCTTCATTCGTCTGATGCATCATTACAAAACAATCAGTCATCTGTTTGCAGTATTATGTTTGGCTCTGGTGTTTGCATGACACGATTCTTTTCTCAGCCTTCTAAGATAATTTTCTCTCTGCACGTGTTATAGAAGGAGATAGCGAGCAGAAGGAGCCATTTCAAACCGAAACAGAGAATGTGGATGAGGAGACACTAGAGGAGCCAGATAGACCTTACAAGGCCAACAAAGAGTTAAAAAAGACGTGGGGTTTCCGTCAGTCCACCGTCGCAAAGAGAGAAATGCCAGTGGAAGCGGCCACCACTCGCTCTGAAAGCCGCGGCCCTGTACGGCGTAGTGGAAGGCAGTCCAAGCGCACGGACAAACTTGAGGAATTCCTGTTGACTGCCAAAAGAGCGTTAAGAAAGAGTGCCCCTCCCAGTCTGGAAAGTGGAGATCCTCCGTCCCAAACCCCGACAGATGCAGAGACCGCCTCAGAGGCCAGCTTTGATGGTAATGCCGACTCCAAGGGCGTAGAGGACAAGGCGGAGTCCCCGGAGAGGAGGACGAGGAGCGGCACGAGGAAGCAGATGCAGAGAAGAACGCGAAGTGGCAGGCAGACCAGGGGCGCCGCAGCCAACGACGAGGGCAGCTCCGAAAACGACGAGGGCAGCAGAGACTCTGCCAAGAATGAGCAGTTGCAGGACAACGAGGAGACAAAGGAAGAAAAGGGCGAAGCCAGTCCTGACGGGGAGGAGAGCACCAACACAGCAGAGCCTCCAACAGAGCATGAGTCGGAGAATAAAGAGGAGGACGAGGAGGAGGAGGAAGAAAAAAACGACAAAGCCCTAACGGAGAAAGATTCTGAAGAGGAAGATGAAGATACGTCGGCAGGCTCAGTGGCAAAACGTGGACCAATAAGAACTTATGTCAATAAAAAAAGGGCAGCCAATAAGAACCCCACTCCCATTAAAGCTCCAGCCAACAGGAGCGTCACTCCTGTCAAGAGGGAAATAAAACCTAAAGCGCCACAACCTACAGGAAAGACTCGCAACTCCCAGGCGCAAGAGGAAGACGAGGATGATGATGAGAATGACTCTTCGACGGCATCTTCTTCGTCGTCGTCATCGTCCAGTGATTCTGATGAAGCAGGTTATGACCCCAATGCACTATACTGCATCTGTCGCCAGAAACACAACAAAAGGTATTTTTTCAAATCTGTTGTTGCCTTATTTGGCTATATGATATAGATGATATTGCGCGTAACTTAATTTCTTAGTTGTATTATTTATGAATGTGTTTGCCATTGCTTCTATGGAGATCACAGTTTAATAAGCACCCAGTCTACCCTGGAGAAGTAGCACTGCTCAGAGTGCCTTGTTTTTAATCAACACAACAGTGAATGAACATTGCACCATGTCACATTTCATTTTACTTTTTTGATAGTGACCAAATCAGTGATGTGGGCCATTCCGGGTCCTTTTAAACATATGTTGTAATATTTTAGAGCCTGCCCTTAACAGCCATGACTTGGCAGGCTCAAGTAAGTGCAAGTGCAGCCACTGCATCATATATGCTGATTTAAAATAGTTTTTAATGCGTTTGCCCAATGCATAATTTTGAGAGGTTAACCTGTTGGAAAATTGTATGATGTGAAGAAACGTATTGGTCGTGCTGTGGCCGCAGTGTGTATGCCTTTGCGTCACAAAACCATGTTATGGAATGCTTTATTATTGTTTCTAGAGCGGCAGCAGGAATGTTCACAGCAAAGTCACTGCACACTCAGTAATGTGTCATTGCAAACACATAACATGGTTTAGCGGGAATCAAGAATAGAGTCATGAGTCTGAATAAGTTTTCCTAATTCACTGTCGCTGATTTTCTGCCGGTAAAGGTGGGCTGGTTGTACATTACCATTTTACTAGGCATGATAAGCTAACTGAAGGCTGGATAGTTTCTCTAAAAGGGCAGCAGAGACGACAAATGTCCGCAAAAGTGGAACTTTAACCTGCTAGCCTCCCATAAACTTCATATAGAGTAGGCACTGGTATGTGTTATGACAAGACACTCACTAAATGATTCACTTCCTGTTTTCTAGAGGTTTGCCTGTTGTCGTGAACATTTCCCTCGTATAATCTCATGTGTTGTTCTTGCGTGTACAGAAAATTTGGGAAAATCTCGGGCTCCAATTGGCCGCACATTTTCCAGAGTTCACGTCTGAAATTGTCTTAAGACTGGCAACCTGTGTTTTGCCTTTTCCTTAATGATTAGTTGTCAGTTTATCCTGTGTGCTCATGTGGAACACTCCTTTGAGAGACTGCAGAAAAGACACGGTTGTCGTCAACTCAGGTTATCCTGCGTTTGGACGATTCTACTGCATCAAACACATTGAATTTGAAATATTCCCTTTTCTAATAATAACCCAACTCAAATAAAAGCCTCGTGCATTTCAAGTGAAGCAAAGAATAGCACTGAGGGCTTTCCTTCATGTAAGAGGGGTTTTAGTTCTTTCCAAACTGGCCTGAGCAACTGTGAAAGACAGATGGTCCATCCAATCAGCAGCCAAGTAGTTTTTGACAATGCCCACCATTTTTTTAAAGTTTACAATGCAAAACCACCACAGCTGGAATAAACTATCGGATACCTGACTACGTAAACCATAAAAGCCCGTGTCTCAGTAAGATAGCCTGAAATTAGGTTTAAGTAAGGTATCAATTTTATGTTGATCTGTAGGCCTTGGAGAAGTGACACTAAACATATTGTGTTGTGTAGGTTTATGATCTGCTGTGACCGCTGCGAGGAGTGGTTCCACGGGGACTGTGTGGGCATCACCGAGGCCCGCGGGCGGCTGATGGAGCGCAACGGGGAGGACTACGTCTGCCCCAACTGCACGGCGAAGAAAAACCAGGTGGTCCGGCCGGCCACGTCGCTCCTCTCGGAGTTTGGGAAGTCCAGAGCTGGTGGAGCCCTTTGTGGATCTGCTGAGAAAGCGGCGCACGCTGGGGCTTCAATTCTGTCCGCCGGAACATCAGAGGACACAGGCATCAAAGGCAGGATAGAGAAGGCCATCAATCCAACAGGGAAGAAGAAGATCAAGATCTTTCAACCGGTAGGTCTTTGCAAGCAATCTCTATTGCTTTTTTTGAGAAATGTCATGCTTTTGAATATAGCTGTTAAATCACTGTGGATCTACGTATTGTCCTGATGACACATTTCATTTGATGCCACCAATTCTCGCTTGCTGCCAAAAGGCTTGAATGTTTTGGGGTAGTGTGATTTGTATTTATACACCAGTCCGTGGTTAGGAGCTCAGCACCAGAACATTAAGTAATTTGAGTCCTAATGCGAGTGAGAATGAAAATTACAACCTTAATTATTCCGCTTCATTCTTGACGTTATCACACACACGAGTCTGTGTTAACAAATGCATTTATTAATATCTTGTGTGAGCACAAAGCAGCACACGACAATTTGGAACTGATGTGTCTTTTAAATTAGAGTGGGATTCCAATTTCTGCCATTGCTCGTCATTGGCTGTATATTTTATTTTACACTGAACTGTAGCAGGCGATGCAGCAGACGGCTGCTGCGAAAGCTGGCCAGAAGGCGGCGGCGGCGGCGTCCACGGTGGAGAAAAAGGCTGAGGCGAAAGCTCCGACGGGCGCAGAAGAGAAAGTGGCGTCCAACGTGGAGGTGAAAACCACGCCGGACGGCGACGTCCCGGAGGAGAAGGCCGGGCAGCCGGCCGACGACTCCTCGCTTCCCAAATGTATCGGGCCCGGCTGCGACAACAACGCCCAGCCCGACTCTGTGTACTGTGGAAACGACTGTATCCTGAGGCACGCCGCCGCGGCCATGAAGTCCATCACTGACGTCAAAGAGCCCAAGGACGCGCCCCAGAAACCCAAGTCGACACCAAAGGTAACTTGGACCACCCGAAGTCATGGTCTTTACCTGTGCTTTAATTAGGAATGTTCATGCCTTTTGCCCCTTATGAGTTAAAAGTTCTTCAGTGAGCACCATAACGTCCTTTGTCAGTTATGTCGGTAACGGCAACATACTCGGGTGTCTTAATTGTGTGTCATGATGATGTCCATGTTAGATTATTTTGATCGTCTGTCTTGACCACATTTGAGTCATTATCTCCACACGCATGTAGTTTATTGTTTGATGAATGTTTGGTCCGTTATTAGCAAAGCTTGGCACATGCAACACGGCTGTGCGGTCTCCAGATGAGTTGACACACACCCTCACACAATTAACAGGATTTATAATGTATATACCTAGATTTTTTGTGACTTGGATAACATGAGATTTTTTTCATCTATGCATCTCTGGTAACCCATGCGCGACGGATGTCCCGGTTAGGAGCCCATTGGTTTTAGATTTCAGTGGTTTGAGTCAAAATTAATAATTAATTGGCTCGGTTGTTGACCATTTACCTCACTGGAATGTTGGGATCATCCCCAGGCTGCATCATAATGTGTAATAACCAGAGTAATGCCTACATTTTTTTTCTATTGTTGCCATATTATTTTTTCCCCCCAATAAGACTACTGATATTAAATGTATGCTGAATTTTTCTTACACCGTAACCAGCCAGTTTTATTTACAAAAAGAAGGATCTAATACCGTACAGCTATTAATCCTTAACCTATACAATAGGGTGATTATGGTTATTTTATTTTAGAGATCATGTTGTGCATGTTTGTATTTCTCATGTCCTGTGTCATCCATGTTTATAGTTGTAATACAAGTTCAGTAAATGGGGGGGGGGGCTTTTAGTTAATTTCTTGAAGATATCATCAGTATATATTGGCATCAACACCATTCGTACTATTTTGTCTTATTACTTTTGTGCTCACATTCTGCATCTCTTTATAGCAACATAATATTCACAACAATGGCATCTCTCCACAAGCGTCAATAATCCTATTATGTCAAATACCATCTTCATACAAGTTGAGAGGTTATTGGATATTCATTGCAAGCCATTGCTTTTTCAATGTGACTTAACGGCAGCATTAAAAAAATCCTGTTGTCTCGTTACTCTTAAAACTCCAGTTGACCGTGAGCTAGAGCTTTCGGAGTAGCAGGAAGTGAGAAAATAACAACAATAAGCTGAGGATAAATTAACTGTAAACTGTCTGTACAGGGAAGTTTTTACTGAGGTACAGTCCTGATTGTTATCTGAAATTAGGTCTTGGCTCTGTGGTCCAGACTGGGGAAATGAACCTGCTGAGAGTAATTTCATCCGCAGTGCTCGTTCTTCGCAGTATGTGCAGAAGTTCAGACGCAATTTGCCATGTCAGGTAGGAGGCCCGCAGTGTGAGGCCTTGGTTTAAATTAATGTCATGTTATTTTACATTAATTTACATTTTTAGTGATGGCAAAAATACACAGAGCAGGCAGGACAATAACTTAGTTTTTTTTGTTTGTTTTTGCTGTGAGGGATAGGCTTCATGCTATGGTCAAATTATTTATAATATTTAAAAGGCCTAACTGCATGTTTCTTTCCTTCTATCCACCCAGAGGACCTCTTCTGGTGGGACGAAGAGGCGGAAGACGACCCGGGGGGATTCCGACTCCGACGAAGACTACAGCCCCGGTCTGGACGAGGACGACGAAGACGAGCACGCCGAGGAGCAGCCACCCCCGCCGGCCGTCGCGTCCTGGTCCAGTGACCATAATTACATTGCAGTCACACCAGAAAAGACTACACCCGTATCTCCAACAGTGTTAAACAGAAAGTGTATGTATCTCTTTGAAGGTTGTTTTTTATATGAAAAATGTGGTTCCTGTCCCGCTAACATCATTTAGGGGTGATCCGTACATTTTGGGGGAAGAACATGACCCTCACCTGCACCACCAGACCTTTGACTTCCTTGCAAGGTGCTGTGAGTTTGAGTTTAATCCGTGTGAAGGTTTTTGTTGCTCAGTTTAAGGTTGGCTGCTGTGGAGAAGGTAAGTGTCTCTTGTGGGGTTGGGTAAGTATTCAATAATCCATAGGAGCTTTATTTTGAAAGGGGCCTTTTTTCCCTCTCTCTGTTAGGTGTCACACATTTCAGTAGACACACTGAAAAAAGGTTTACAGTGCGTCCTGTGGCTCTGGAGCGATTGGTGTTCAGTCTGGTGAAATCAGGGTTTTTCTCAGCTTTGGTTTGGAGACCTGCAATTGTTCACAGAACGCCTGCAGCAGACTGGAGGCAGTAGTTTGCATGATGGGAACTTTGGACCTTGACTGATGAAACGCAAAGTTCGGATCCATCTGCAGCTCATTGTGATTGTCCTCAAATGTGTTTGGGGAGGTCCAGTATGAAACCGCTGGACTTAATTGTCCTAATGCAGCGTTTGTAGACGAGGGGTCATTCAGGACCATGCAGTAGGGACAAAAGGTCAATAACCCACATACGTGGCTCCCGGCAGACTTGTGGACGTGATGAATAGGATGCCTTTGTGTGAGAATTTAAATGATCTGCTTTGTCAGCTGTTGGTCCCAAAACAGGTCCCTCCCTCCCTCCCTTTCTCCAGGTGGAAGGTAGGTGTTTCAGTATTGCCCCATGTTAATGCTAATACACCTCACATTGAGCTGATATCAGCTGTTGAGCAACAACCTTGTCTTGTTTTTTTATTCCTACCCATAATTTATATTTTTTATTCATTAAAAAAAAAGCATGATTCACCCCTTGCTCGTGGGAAAACTGGCTTTTAAAATAAAAGGTGATTGAACAGATTTTTTGGATGCCTCGATTGATTATGTGATCAGTGTGGGCCTCGCTGTAGGACAAAAAGCAAATGCACCCAGATTTTTATTTTTTAATCTACACACACACACACTGGAGATGTGTCCATCAAGAGCCCCCAGATGGCGAACAGCTGAAAGAGAGAGGCTGTGGTGCAGCGAGAGACCAGACCACAGCACCCAGGGACACTGAGGTGGAGGACCCAGGCTGAGCACAGATTCACACACTCATTCCTCCACCTGATGATATACATTGATGGAAAACACTTATCACAATGACATGTGGACCCTTTTCCCCCCCTGTTTCATTATAAAGGGATTATGGGTTGATCAGATCAAATATAAATGACCACTGATTGTTGCGGAGTCTTGCCGATTCATAGTCAACATTTTGCTGGGGTGATCTTTCGGTGCCATCCTCATAAAATGGTTGTTTTTGGTTATTCTTCTGGTGCGGCTTGCAATTTCTGGTGTCTGGTTTTGTCTTCAGTGAGGATAATGAAGTACTGCGAAGTTCAGGTGGCGTGGGAGAGATAATATACATGTCTGCGATATTACTCTCATTGCAAATTGGTACCCTCTTTTTTTTCCCCAATATCCTCAGGATATTTTATTTTAATTGTGATGGTTAATTATGTTGATGCGGACATGAATACAAGACGGAGATTTGGTGGCAGAACTCAACCCTTGATCAGCTGATGATGGTGTTGGTGGCCAAGCTTGTGATGTGATTAGATTTATTACTCTGAGCAGTTGATTCAATTGAATTATTTCCTAAATAACATTTTTTTTAAATTCAAATTGACACATTTTTGGTTCACTGAGAAAACCTTGTCTCCGTAACAGTGCAGTGGTTTTCATTTCTCCCATGTGGATCCGGTGGGGTGCAGAGACTCAGGATAACGAGAAGAAGGTTATCGCCTTCAAATTATTTCTGTGAAGAGAATCCCGACAATGGTTCTTCTCAAACAGCCCGCAGTCTGCCGCAAATAAACGGGGACTCATTACTCTGCCAGTTGTTAACAGTTGTGGTCTTTCAGTATCTTGATTGCAATGTGTTTTATGTGTGCACAGTCGCATAATGTCTCCTTTTAAATGGCTAAAGGGGCTGTTAATTAGAAATGTCTCTTTTTCCAGGTGCTGTGTGTCGATTGTTATCAAATTGATGAATTGTCATATAAAATGGAGTTTATTCAGTCATTTCAGAATTGTACATACAAAAGTGATAATCTGTTGTGTGACTGAATTTCTGGCACACAGTCTCTCATCTGCATGCCTCTTGTTCTTCATTTTCAGCTCCTCCCAGAGAAGAGAAGCAGAGCGAGAAGGAGCCGAAGGAGAAGGAACCGGCCGCGGCTCCTGAGAAACCGTCACCTGCACCC
This sequence comes from Colistium nudipinnis, assembly GCA_016785305.1. NCBI lineage: Eukaryota > Metazoa > Chordata > Actinopteri > Pleuronectiformes > Rhombosoleidae > Colistium > Colistium nudipinnis. Next base: position 334,944 of record JAFBJU010001775.1, read on the forward strand.
GCAGCACAAACCCCAGCAACCGCAAAACCCCCAGGAAGCAAAAGATCTCCAACCACCAGATCAGCCAAGGTTTCCCCAAAGGGCAAGAAGCCTTTGCCCAAAGCCTCCAGCTCCAGGACCTCCAAGAAACCTGCCACCCCCTCCAGTAAAACTTCAGCCAAGTCCAAGAAACCGGCTCCTCCGCCCACCCACTCCCCGTCCCCCTATCCTCCCGGTCCCATCCACGTGACGGGGGCGCTGAGGGTGGTCAAGACCAGCTTCACCATTCCCAAGAAGAAACCACAACCCAAGGAGTCTCATTCCCACAGCCGCTCCTCTTCCTCCTCGTCCTCCAGAGTCCCGTCGTCTTCATCTTCTTCGGCTCCCTCCAGCCACTCCTCGTCCTCCAGATCTTCTCGCTCCACCGCGTCCGCCCTGCCGCCTCCACACAACAACCAGATGAGGAAGAACATCCGCCGCTCGCTCACAGACATCCTGTATAGGAGGTGAGAGCACCCGCCCCCCACCCCTGTTCAAGGTTTATCTGAAAAATGCTAATGAATGACTAAATGCATTTATGCAACCCTTATTTTCTTCCAGGGTGAGCGACAGCGATGATCTGTCCATATCTGAGAGCGAGGTGGCCAGGCTGTCGGTTAGAATCGAGAAAGAAATGTTCCACCTCTGCCTCGGCACGGACAGCAAGTACAAGAACAAGTACAGGTCGCTGATGTTCAGCCTGAAGGATCCTAAAAACAAGGTAGGAGTTCAAATCTGTTTCTACAGTTTTTTGTATTTTTGAGGCGGGTGGCTGCAGCATGTCAGAATGTCGTTGGTGTTGATTTCCCTTCGTGTCTAATACGCGTGTGGTATGTTTGTGTTAGGGCCTCTTCTACAGAGTGATTGGCGGTGAGGTCACACCTTTCAGGCTGGTGAGACTCAGTGCTGAGGAGTTGCTCTCTAAAGAAATCTCTCAATGGAGGAAATCTGATTCCTTTGAGGTAAATGTAAATAATGTGGAGTGATGAGATTCCAAAAAATCCTCATTTGGGGCGTTTTGGGACAATAACATAACAAAATTGCTAAACATTGTGTGGTTGTCTTCTGCAGGGCCAGTCACCCAGAGCCCATTCAGGCCAGTCCAGACTGGGAAACAGGCACGACTCGAGCTCCCACAGCCTGGATTTCGAGGACGCTCCACCAACATCTGACGCAGATGTATGTATCACTGCCATCACTTCCTCTCGCATGGCTTCTGCTGCAGTAAGTGGTGGCGTGCGGTTTCTTCTTTCCCTTTCAACACTTTTGCATGAATGACTGGTTGCACAAAAAAGGACCTTGTGTTTCTAACGGTCCCGTTCTTTGCAATTTCTGCCACTCTTCAGTTTAATCTTTCTTTAATCACTTGTGACTAAAAAAAATTTACCTCTGACTTGCACAAAATATAGTGGTGTTCATGTTCGTTACCACAAATGATGCATTTGAAGCCGTTGTCATCTTCTGTTCCGGCTCATACATTTGGTAAATGTCTGTGATCCTCTTTGCTTCTTGCCTCAGGACCAGGATGAGTCCGGCCCCACGCCCTCAGCTCAGTCCTCCGCTGCGGAAGGCGGCAGCAACGTGATGGACGTATTCAGCAGCATGCTCAAAGACACCACCTCTGAACACAGGACTCACCTGTTTGACCTCAACTGTAAAATATGCACAGGTGAATAAGTGGCTGGCGGGATGTGTGGAAACCTTCAGGTAGTCATGTGTTACACAACCGTTAAATACCTTGTTGTTTTTATTCCTGCCCTGTAGGTCAGAGGTCAGAAGATGAGCCAACAGCCAAGAGAGCCAAACTGAGCAAGAAGCCTGAAACGAGGCCTCAGAGAGCAGAGCTGCATTCATCCAGGTCGGGCGATGCCTCTCCTGTGGTTCAAGCGCAGGACCCAGCAGCCTATCAGAGCCAAGAGCCTGCCCCCTACCAGCTCACGGTCCCCGAACCACCACAGGAGCAGCAGCAGCAGCAGCAGCAGCAGCAGCAGCAGCAGCTGCAGCTGCAGCAGCTGCAGCAGCAGCTCTACCAGGAGGAACTCAGCATGCTGGCTCCTCGGGCCCAAGCTCCAGCACCCGTCGCCCCCACGGTTTCCTCCGTCAGCATCACCCGCAGAGACCCGCGCATGGCCCGCCACAGCTCCGTTGTGACGGTCACCTACACTGCTCCAGAGAAGCCTGCCGTCATTGTACCTGAGCCACTTCCTGTTCCTGTTATTCTTCCGATGGAGGTCGGACCCAAGGTTCCGCTGCCGATGCCCCCAGCGTCACCGTCTTCACTGGCTCTCTCCAAACCATCTAAAACAAGGTGCTTTTGTAGTGGCAATATGGTTTATAATCTGTGTGATAAAGGGAGAATGAATATATATATATATATATATATATATATATAAAAACACATTTTGTTTTTGTGTGACAGTGAAGCATTAACATTGTTTTTCTTATTGAAGAACAGCCTTGTTTATGACAGAGTGATCAGGCTTGATGTTTGGAGTTGTTTTTCTAAAATATATATATATATATATATTTTTTTTACAGCACTGAGCCTCCACCCGAGGGTGAGACGGCAATCTTCCTCCACGGTCAAGAGAAGATTTGGAAAGGATTCATCAACATGCACACGGTGGCTAAGTTTGTCACCAAGGCTTACCTGGTCTCAGGAACCTTTGAACACCTGAAGGAGGTTTGTTATATTTGCACATTTTAGGACTCCATGCTTGATTTGCTATATCCAACATGTATTTGCGGGTGCAAATGCATTATTCCGATTTTTGTCGTCATTGCGCAGGATCTGCCAGACATCATTCACATTGGAGGAAGAATAGCTCCAAACACGGTCTGGGACTATATTGGGAAGCTGAAAACTTCGCTCTCCAAGGTTTGTTCAAAGATGGTAAAGGAGTCTTTGCGATTTTCATTTGTAAATCACTAAAATCCCAATATTTGCTCCTTTTTCTTTTCTTTTTTTTAACCCGCATCTGCAGGAGCTGTGTCTGATCCGGTTCCACCCAGCTACAGAGGAAGAGGAGGTGGCGTACGTGTCTCTCTTCTCCTACTTCAACAGCAGGAAGCGGTTTGGTGTGGTGGCAAACAACAAAGGCCGCATCAAAGACCTCTATCTCATCCCGCTGAGCTCAAAGGACCCGTTACCCTCCAAACTGTTACCCTTTGATGGGCCAGGTAAGCAGATCCGGGGTTGTGCAAATATTTCTCTGTGTGCCTTAGTTAAATATTTTCCGTATTTGTGTCTTTGTACATGTGGTGAGTATTAATATATATCTATATTTGTGTACCAGTTGAAATGAGAGCTCGTTTAATTCCCAGGTTTGTACTGTAGGGGGCACTCACACCTCTTGTTGAGTCTCCCCTGGATTGAAATGCCTCTGTGCATGTTGCAGCTGCTGTGTATCAGTTTGTGTATCACACGTTTCTAATAAAGGAAGTTTGCATCGCAGTTGGGTGCCATCCGAGTCCAGTTTCAGCCTGTTCTTTCTTAAGACTTGGCTCAAGTGTGAACAAGTGTTTTTAATGCGTTCATTGCTTTGCGCCAACTTGTCGGTCACTTCACGTTGTGTTGCTGTTGTTATTGTGTCATGCTGCTGCACCACCTAAATGAAGAAACAGCGTTTGTCCTGACCTTTGCAGCCAGATACGACAACACTCGACGATACCTCGTGGCCGTGGCACTCGTGATTTTCCATCTCAGTGGGGCTCAAACAACAGTAGATCTACAACCGCATCAGAAAATACTATTAGAGATTTTTTTTAACAGATTATTGGATTTCACTAATCATCTTGAAATTCCTATATACAGACAGGTAATGATCCAGGGTCAAACTTGTATCAGATTTAATGCACCTGATGCTGAATTAGTTTGAACATTATTATAGTGAAGCTTTTTTTTTGTGTGTGATGTTTTTTTGCATTCAGCAGTTATTGGATGATGTGATGAGATTTTATTTTCTGCTTTTGTCTTGTTGTATGGACAACCTTGACAAATCACTTCCCTAACCAACACAGGGTTGATGTTTACAAGTGTTTGCCTGTAGCCAGTGCTTATTTACCAATTTACCAACTGTTATGTTTTTTTAAAAAAGAATAATGTTAATTCCAAACAGGTCAAACTGGCTTTATTCTTAATATATTTAATAAAACCATATGTGCTGCCTGTTCTTTATGTATGTCTAATGGAAAATCTGAAGAAGCTCTCATTTCAACTGGTGTTTTCATTGAAGTATCGCGATTCTTTTTTTTTTTTACTTTTCCTCATGTTTCTTGTCTTCTATCCATTTGCAGGACTCGAACCCGCTCGCCCTAACCTCCTCCTGGGGCTGGTGATCTGCCAAAAGGACAGAAAACGTGCTGGTGCTCCTCTGGAATCCGAGGAGAAACGGTCCAGGACTCAAACCAAAGATTTTGAAGACACCGGCCTTCCGAAGCCGTCGGCCTTGCTCAGAGCAGAGAGAGGTTCCCGGCAGGGTCTGGAACTATCCTTCAGCACGACTCCTCCAGGATCACCTCCATCCAGCTCCTCGGACACGTCGAGCATCACTGTGACTCCCTCCTCGGTGCTCTCCATCTTGTCCTCGGTCAAAGCTTCGCCAGCTACCACAGGCAAGGACTCCAAGTCCTCCACCGGCTCCGTCTCTTCCTCTGCAGCTGCTCAAACTCCTCTCCAGACCATCCTCAGTCTTTTCAGGAAGACAAAGCACGACCCGGATGCTTCTAACTCTCCCACTGATGCATCCATGCAATCATCTACAATGTTTGACCCCATAGTGAAGCAATATGGCAACATCTCCAACGACCCGCTTTTAGAGGATGAGGAGGATGAAGACGACAGACCCTATGACCCAGAAGAAGAGTATGACCCCAGCAGGGGTTACAACGCGCCCAAAAAGACTGAGATATTCAGCAAACCTGAATTTCCCAAGCAACCTGAGGTGGTTGAGGATGACGCGGACGATGTGGCATATGACCCAGAGGATGACTCCATATTTGATGAGGTGAAACCTTTAATACCAGCTCAACCTAAGGCTGCAGCTGAATGTGTGATCGATCCAAAAAGTATCCTGGAGAGCCTGAAACAGATTGGGGATCAGCAAATGCCCTCTATAGGAACGCCCGGTGATGCCCCAGAGATGCTGCCAGACACTCTCTTAACCCAACCTACCAAATCCCTCTTGGCCAGTAGTCAACTCCTTCAGCTTGGCAAACAGGTGGAGGCCCTCGTAAAGTCTTCATCAGTCGCTCCGTTGATCAACCAGAGGAGAGATCCTCGCCAGAGCAGGGACCCCCGGCAGTCTTTGTTTGGCCAGAAACCGACCGATGAAGCCGAGGAGAAAGAAGAGGCACCCGCTGCGTTGGCCAATTCCCCTCCTCCTGCAGAACCACAGCAGCCGGACGTCCCTGAAGTCCCAGAGACATCGCAGGCCGAGGAGACGCCACCGCCTCAAGAGGAAGAGAAAGTGGACACTCTGCTGTTCATGGAGTCGGACCGGCCGGAGGTTTCGATTCCTCTATTAGGAGAGGAGGTGGAACCTGATATGGAGGATCACTACTTGGAGGAGGAAGAGGCGAAGAATGAGGACATCCCGCCAGTCGAGGCAGAAACGGAGCTGGACAAGTACAGTATTTGGCCAAACGCCGCCAGCATTTTAAAAGCTGGCGAGGATTACGAGGATAACAGCCAGGAAGCACCGATGTCGAGCTATTATAAAGATTCCGAAAACAACGGGACAATAACTTCATCCATCCCGGTTCTCACTCAGAGCTCAGCGATGGTCGAGACTCAGTCACGCCACGGATCCCATCGCATGTCGGCGTACGACAGTGAGTACAGACCTGACATCCCCCCTCCGTCCAGCTACCCCCCGCCCCGAGCCATACAAGGGCCAAACATGCTAATGAGACCTCCACCGATGCCTATGCTACCACCCATGCAAGGTCTTCCTCCAATGTCGGGGCATCCTCCAATGCAAAGGCTCCCCCCTCCCATCCACGTTCCTCCCCCTGTGCGAGCTCCTCCTCCCATGCAAGGGGACAGCGGACAATACGGCCCCCCTCCCACCGCATACCCTCCCTATCAGAACCAGTGGCCCGTTACCCAGCCACCCCATCCTGGACCACCTCCTCAGAATATCCTGCCTCCCAGAGGACCTCCCCCTCCATTTCCTCCAGTGACCCAAAGAGGCCCCCCTCCTCAAATGTTCGATCCATCCATACCCCCTCAACGCATTGGTCAACAAGGTCCCCCTCCTGGGATCCCCCCACCTTCTGCGTATGACGCACAGAGCAGCTTACCTCCACCAAGATTCACAGGTCCCCCGCCACCTTTTAATTTCCCAGCAAACAGAGGTCCGCCTCCACCTTTCACGGCTCCACCTCCCAGTCACTATGAAAACAGGCTTCCTCCTCCTTCCCACTTCCCTGGGCCTCGGGGAGCGCCACCGTCTCAGTACAGTGACCTCAGGACCCGACCTCCAATGGTAGACCAATCCAGAGGCCCTGCAGAGCAGTACAACAAAGACCCGTCTAACACATTCAAGCTAAATTTGGACCAGAATCCAAGTTCTCACCATATTTTCAAAGACAACCAGGGCCCCCTGCCAGCTTCAGCGTACCGGGCACCTCCTCCGAGCCAGTATGAGGAAAGGAGACTTCCCCCTCCCAGTGCGGAAATGAGCGGACAACACTTTGGTCAACACGGTCAGTACGGGAGCTCCAGACCGCACGGCTCACCGCCACACCGAGGATCGTACGACGAGCACAGAGGTCCTCCGCCTCCCGAGAGTAGACCTCATCCGTCTCAGCCATTCGGAGGATCAGAGCGCTACCGCTTTGACCGGCTCTCTGAAGAGGCCCGACCCGTGCGCCACAGCGGACCATTGCTGCCCACTCCCGCAGAGGCTCCCATAGGCCCTCCAATCCGCATGGGAGTCCACAGTCCAGACCTGCACAGGGAAGACCTCTGGCGCCGCCACTCTCCTGAAATGAGGAGGAGAAGTAGCGCCGCCCAAGAGGACCCGGAACCTCGTATGGAACGCTTTAGTCGCTTTGATGTAGTGCACAGGGAACCGACCATTGTTTCCCCCCAACCTGCCGAAGAGAGACAAAGAGAGTTGTCCGAGGACCGCAGGAGGGAGAGAGAGCGGGAGGTCCCCCATATTGGCAGGCCATCGTGGGACAGGGCGCAGGGATCCAGGTGGAGCCGAGAGCGAGAGTGGGACAGAACCAGAGAAAGGGACCGGGATCAAGAGCGCAACCTAGAACGAGATCCAGAGCGTGACCGAGATCAAGAGCGCAACCGGGACCGGGATCCAGAGCGTAACCGAGACCGGGATCAAGAGCGTAGTAGAGAACGGGATCCAGAGAGGAACCGGGACCGGGATCCAGAGCGTGACCGAGATCCAGAGCGGAACCGGGACCGGGATCCAGAGCGTGACCGAGATCCAGAGCGCAACCGGGACCGGGATCCAGAGCGGAACCGAGACCGAGATCCAGAGCGCAACCGAGAACGAGATCAAGAGCGTAGTAGAGAACGGGATCCAGAGCGGAACCGAGAACGGGATCAAGAGCGTAACCGAGACCGGGACCGCAGCAGGGGGAGGGAAAAGGAAACCGAGGGAGACAAACATAGGGATCAAGAGACGGACAAGAGGAGGGACAGGGAGAAAGACAGAGAAAAGGAAAGGGCCAGAGATAAAGATTCGGACAAACGAGACCACGACCGCGACAGAACTAGAAACCGTGACCGAGAGCGGGACCGCGACAAAGACAAGGAGCGGGACAAAGACAAGGAGCGGGACAAAGACAAGGATCGAGACAAAGACAAGGAGCGGGACAAAGACAAGGAGCGGGACAAAGACAAGGAGAGGGACAAAGACAAGGAGCGGGACAAAGACAAGGATCGAGACAAAGACAAGGAGCGTGACAAGGACCGGGACAAAGACAAGGACAGGGACAAAGACAGAGAACGGGACAAAGACAGGGACCGGGAAAAAGACAGGGAACGGGACAAAGACAAGGAACGGGACAAAGACAAGGAACGGGACAAAGACAAGGAACGAGACAAAGACCGTGAGCGGGATAGAGAGAGGAGACGGGACAGGTCCCGAAGCAAGGAGCGAGACAGGGACCGCGGGAAAGACCGGGGCAGGGACAGAGACCGCGACAGGGACAAAGACAAGGATCGGGACAAGAACAGGGACAAAGACCGAGATCGGCGGGACAGGAGCAGAAGCCGTGAAAAGAGAGAGGAGAGAAAGGACAGTAAACGCGATTCCAACAAGGAGAGTGATAGAACGGCAGAAAAAGACAAAAAGAGCGCGTAGTCCCGTCCTCATCATTTCACTTTCGAGACTCACCACTGTAAATACTGTCTTTCCTTCAATTTCCACACGTGTGTCACCCACGAGAAAAATGTCACCTAAAGATCGGAGTTTGTTTCATCACATATTAGCAAGAAGACTGAAGGCCACCTTACTTTGCTCGTGTAGGGACATGCGTTGACCGATCCTCAGGACATGTATCCTCCTCCTGTTTTTTTTTTTTTCTTTTTTAATCAATAATGCCACAGACTAACACGACATTTGCAAGATGTAAATATGAATATATTTGTGTACATACTGATGTTTTTAATCACACTTTTCTAAGTAGAGAAAATAAAAGCCATATATCCCAGATGGTTAAATGTGTAAGGCTAAAGCAACACGGCCGATTACACAATTGTGCGTTTATATGTCGAGCAGCTTTGAACTCAAAAGATTCAACTATCTACATATATCCTCAGTCAATGTTTGTTAATGAAATGTCCTGAGTTTGTTTCAGCTCAAATAATTAAACCAGTTTGACATTTAATCCGCTTGTTGTCGTATTATTACGTCCTGAAGTCTCGGGCGATGACGGGACAATTTTCACGTCGATACCTTTACTTGCGCGTCTTCAGCTGTGATAGTCATTTTATTTCCGCATTTATCATTAACGAGCGGTCGCACAAACACATTTGTTGTATTCCAAGGCATGAGCAAAGCCTCAAATATCTAAAAAGATGCGATTAGTCCCGACATGTTGAGAAAATGAAAGACCAAGAAAATGTCTTCTATACAAATGATTGAAAATGTCTGAGTGATTTACAGAAACACTCAGCCCTTTTTTTTTTCACAGGAGTGATCAAGCCTTAGATGCGACACAAATGAGCTCACGAATCTCATCTCATTAATATGCACCGGCTTTTTATTTTAATAAGAACAAATGCTGAAAGTGATCAATCTGTATCCATATCAAACAGTCGTAGTATAAGTAAATAAGAATTAGTCACAAGGAGATTGTACGTTTTTTTTTTTTTTTTTACATTTTTGTGTTGTGTAGGACAGATTTTGCCTTGAGCGCCATCAGACTCGAAGCTCAGCGCCCCCCCTGCTGGTCAGCCCGGACCACACCCTCTGTATTTTCCTCGGACACCACACAAACTCCTCTTTGGGGAAATAATTCAAATAGGCAAACTGGAGGAGGTCCCTGCGTTCCTTGCGGTCCAGGACGGCGAACAGGAAGTAGTTGAGGACGCTGTCCTTGATTCTGGGGAGCCTCCCGTGGACCAGGGTCTCCTCCAGGATGAAGTGCACCAGCGGGGCCTGGTACTGCTGGAACCCCAGGGTGCCCAGGCACTTCAGCATGCGCGTGATGCGCAGGTTGTTGTGAGTGCGACTGTCGGCGACAAAGAGCGGAGAAAGAAATATAAAAAAAAATATATATTTTTTATAGCAATATGTGTTTTTTTTGTTTTTTTTGTTATGGTCAGTTCACTTGTTAAGGTTGTGGAATCTCTCTTTCCAGTTGGAGGCTCTCTGGACTCTTCCGGTGACGTCATCGCACAGCTCCATTCCGTAGAAGTCCAGCATGAGCTTGTAGGACTTCAGCAGATTCGCCTTGGCGGTGTTGTTGTTCAGGAAATCCTGCAGGGAAGACGAGAACCGCGGTCAGGAGACGCGAACCTTTAAAAATGTGAACTTTGGTCAAAAATAAAAATAAATAAAATATTCGCGAACGTTAATTTCTTCTCTTGTCAGTGTCGCGGCTTCACTGTTCATCCCTGGTTCTTGCAGTGGGAACAGCCTTCGCGCAGGACAACACGCCATATGTTACTTTCACGAACGTGAGCTGAACACGCTTAGTACACGCCTGTGCTCCCAGACCAACTTACCATTGAATGTAGGTGTGGACATCCTCCAGCGAGTTGTAGTCCCCTCTCCAATTTGTGTGGAAATCGTATATATAGAGACCTGGTGAATGTTTTGAATGTTCATTAGAATAAAGCTTATAGCAAACTACGCAGATTACGGTTGATCCTAATTGCACCAGGGGAATGGGGACTAGAATCCGTGGGACCTACCATCAGGTTCCGACCGCCTCTCTCCAAGGTAGAATTGCAAATTAGGCTTGACCTCCTGCTCGACGGAGGAGAAATCAGTAATGCATCTGAACGTGGATATTCCGTTTTTTTTTTGTTTTTTTTAAGGAATTCATTTACGGGAATGTCGGTGCGCTGTACTCACAGGAAACTGCTGATAGTGCTGCTGCCTGATCTGGGACTGGGGGGGATTGGGGCGTAATTTAGGATTCAACATGGGACACTGTTTTGAAGGATTTTGTGGGTGGGTGTGTGCCTTTTTGTGTCATTTCTTGTCTTTCCAGTTGTGAGGATCTTTAAAGGACCTTTGGTGAGTTCACACCACCTCATGGCTCAAGAATGTGGGTGTGTGTGTGTGTGTGCATGTGTGTGACTTACAGGGTAGCCATGTCTGTAGTTCTGCATGTCTTTTGCGGCACTTCGAAATCTGCTGAATTTGGGCTGTAACATAGACAGTAACTGAGGATTAGTCATGTTGTAGAAGGCCTAAACACACCAGAGAGGCATTTTAACATTATGATCATGACATTTTCAACATTATCAGTGTCTTTAATGTCTCCCCGTGTCTCATATTGTCTCCTTATTTCACATTATGTCTCCCAGTGAATTTTAATATTTCCCAGTGTCTCAGAGTGTCTGTTAATGTCTCCCCGTGTCTCATATTGTCTCCTTACTTCACATTATGTCTCCCAGTGAATTGTAATATTTCCCAGTGTCTCAGAGTGTCTCTTAATGTCTCCCCGTGTCTCATATTGTCTCCTTACTTCACATTATGTCTCCCAGTGAATTGTAATATTTCACAGTGTCTCAGAGTGTCTCTTAATGTCTCCCCGTGTCTCATATTGTCTCCTTACTTCACATTATGTCTCCCAGTGCATTGTCATATTTCACAGTGTCTCAGAGTGTCTCTTAATGTCTCCCCGTGTCTCATATTGTCTCCTTACTTCACATTATGTCTCCCAGTGAATTGTAATATTTCACAGTGTCTCAGAGTGTCTCTTAATGTCTCCCCGTGTCTCATATTGTCTCCTTACTTCACATTATGTCTCCCAGTGAATTGTAATATTTCACAGTGTCTCAGAGTGTCTCTTAATGTCTCCCCGTGTCTCATATTGTCTCCTTACTTCACATTATGTCTCCCAGTGAATTGTAATATTTCACAGTGTCTCAGTGTCTCTTAATGTCTCCCCGTGTCTCATATTGTCTCCTTACTTCACATTATGTCTCCCATTGCATTGTAATATTTCCCAGTGTCTCAGAGTGTCTCTTCATGTCTCCCCGTGTCTCATATTGTCTCCTTATTTCACATTATGTCTCCCAGTGCATTGTAATATTTCCCACTGTCTCAGAGTGTTTCTTAATGTCTCCCCGTGTCTCATATTCTCTCCTTACGTCACACAATGCCTCCCAGTGTCCCCAAATGCTTCCAAGTGTCTCATACTGTCTCCTTATCTCACATAATGTCCCCCAGTGTCTCCAAGTAGGACCAAACCTTTGACCGGTGTTGAACTCACATGTGCTTGACGTCTGCTCGGCATCACCGTCCCTTTCCAAGTCCCCTCAGTCTCCCAGGTGGAGTCATACTCACAGTGCAACTCATCTTCCTCCTCCTCCTCCTCCTCCTGCTCTTCCTCCTCCTCCTCCTCCTCTTCCTCCTCCTCCTCCTCCTGCTCTTCCTCCTCCTCCTCCTCGTCCTCCTCCTCCACACCTACATCAGCGACCCTCATCCTCTCGCACTCCCCCACCTTCCCGTCGCTTCCGCTGTCGCGAATCTTGCCGAGGGCCCAGCGCACACACCTGGCCACAGGTGACCAGATATATAAGCAGCAGGTCCAGCAGCGGCTCCGCAGCGTCATGACGACACGAGCGATTCTGTAGCGCAGCAGCCAAATCGGCACCAGGACCGCGGACCCCCCGATGACCCGAAGGAGAACTAGGGATGACATCCTGTGGACTCGGCGACAAAGTTTCTCTTTCACTTTGGTGCGTGTTTCCCTTTCACGCAAACCGAAACTTTCCCCGCCCATGGCCAGAGAAGCACGCGAGTCTAAATTTAACCCATTAGCCCCGAAGGGTTCGAAACAACACGAATGTTAGTGCAGTCAAGGCATACACTTGTTAGGAATTGTCTGTTATGTATGAAAGTATTTTTTTATGAATTCGTTTCACAATTTAAAGCTTTCGCCAAACTCCCTTATCTGAATCTAGACATCTGCAGCTTTTAAATTGTGCAGATGAAATGTCTAGACAGTGACACTTTCTTGTGTCTCACCTAAAATAACACCTTAACGTGATCAATAATACAATCAAGGAGCAAAGTTAGCTACCCCTCAACATCCACACATTTGGTATCAGTAGCGTTCGAAATGTTCACCTTTTAAAGCGGATCGTTGATTTATGGTGTCTGTGTCTGTGGTGTTATGGTATTTCAGGGCTAAACTAAGGATTCATTGGGAAAACTGGGAAGACTATTATGTGAACATTTACATTTCAATTCTAACTCGGTGTTTGCAGAGGCGTCACAACGGGGTAGGCAAACTAGGCAATTGCCCAAGGCCCCGAGCTAGAAGGGGGGCCTCAAAGACGGCTGTTTACATTGGTCCACAGCAAGGACAACCTGAAAGCCCCTCAAATGACTTGCCATGAGGGGGCACCGGAATGACACGTTCAGGAACCCCCTTATAGGGCCCCCCCATGGTGCGCTGTCAAAAGCTTATTTTTTATTATTTTATTTTTTTTAGCCTGGGGCCCCCAGAGTGTTTTGAAACATCCCTGAGTGTTCGCCTGCATGCAGTGTATGTGAAATGAGAAAAAAAAACTTAAATTATCCTGATGCCGAAACATAGACAGCTTTTTATTTTAACTCTGTGCACAGACTATGATTTTGAAACGCAGCAGAGTGCAGCCACTTCAATATTATTTCAGAAAACCCCACGTCCTTACACACTCTGTGCATTAGCTGCATGTTTTTATTCATATGCTTTCCATAAATCGTGCCATATTTCCTTCTTTTATGACCAGAAAGTATAGCGTCGTAACGCTCAGCTCCACTGCCATCTCCTGCTGTTATCAGTTCAAAGATATCATGGTGTTTGCGTTGTTTTTCCTCTGCCTCGCTTTTTTTTTTTTTTTTTTTTTTATGTGCATGGCATTTGGACGGACGCAAGTCGGTGGACATCCTGTCCTTAATGTCTTCCTGTGGAAGATAACCGGCACGTATGAACCGTCCTGCAAAGAACACAGCACCATTAAGAGGGTCGGCCAGAGGCTTGTTAAACCACAAGGCCTACATTGAAGAACAAAAAATACTCACTCCCCCTTCGCCGGGATTTCTCACTTTTCAATTTGTTTGACCGCAACATTATTTTGGTTCGTTTTTTTTCCTGACACACAATTGGAAATTTGCATGTGGAAGGGATGCTGAAGAATACCTATCCAGTGGCCTCTGGTCAGGCTATTATTATCTCTTCGGGGACTCTTTTCCAAAGCAGATAATTGCTCTTGTAGTGCCAGTGGCGAAAATCCAGACTATACACTGTGAACATGTGCTCAGGCAATGGATTGGAGCGGGATAAAGTCATGTGGAAGCTAGGGGAAAAAAAAAACACAGCATGAAGATAGCCATATGTTCTGTGGGGGACGGGGGGCCGGGGGGGCAGATCTCAGGTTGTTTTATGGCCCTGAATGAATGAAGGCACGAATAGGCCTCACACATTGGAAAAGAGATGGGTTACTTCCTGTGGGACGGCAAAGTGAAATAAGTTGCAGCATGGAGCCGTACGGCAGTGGGCTCATTATCTGGCACCTCTTCTGTGAAAAGCAAAGTGAAGCTCCTGAGTGGCTCCACTGATACGTACCCACAAATCACATGGGCCGTCTCCCCTCTCTCTCTCCCTCTCTCTCTCTCTCTCTCAGCCTCTCTCTCCGCGTAGGACTTAGTTAATGGCGATCACTCAGAGACTAAGTGTGCCTGATAAAGGTCAGCGCTGCCACCAGCTCAGAGATATACGTGAATACTCCACACATGAACGCTTCACGGGGCAAAATCATCAAGGGAGTGGGGTCTGGAAAGGCCAGCTGTTTCTGCCGTGCTTCTCCGTGGCAGCTACACACCCACACACACAGCAGCAGCAGTGATGTATGGCTTAGAAAGTCAGTTCATACCTCGGAAAATGAGGAATTGTTTAATGTACACCGAGGACCCTCGTTTATTTATTGCTTTGGTTTATACATCCACAGGCAAATTCGTTTCTGTGGTTTTTTTCTTGCCGATTTCAATTCATTGTTTACATTTTACGGCACGGCTTATTATTGTAAAGACAGAGTTTAATATAAACTGTGAAAAAGAAATGTCCGAAAATCAAACTGAAACTATTCCTCCTTCGACAGATGAATGTGGTAAAAAAACATCTAGTGTTTCTCCACTCGGCGCAGTGATGGCCAAACACCTGTGGGACTCCACGCTGAGAGGGGACACTTCCGGCGAAGACAGCAGGTGAGTTCAAACATTGACAGAAGAGCACGTGACCACAGGAACGTCCTGCGGAAAGTCAGGCTGAAACGGTTTGGAACACATATAACGAGCTTCAGTTTCAACACGCGACCCATCCCTCACACGCGCGTGTAACCCCACCAGGCCACGCGGGCTTCAGCTCACCCACCCACCCACCCCCGGGGAGGGTGAAGCCCCGCGCGCCGCCCTCCCTCCGCGCGCGCCCCGAGGATGGAGACGCAGGGCATCAGGACCCTCGCCCTCATCCTCTCCACCGTCCTCTACCTGCTGCTCGGAGCCGCCGTGTTCGTGGCCCTGGAGTCCGGGAGCGAGAGCGAGAGGAGGCGGGCCCTGGAGCAGAGGCTGAGCGAGCTGAGGGGGAAGCACGGCCTCACCGAGGACCACTACCGGGAGCTGGAGAGGCTGGTGCTGCGGGCCGAGCCGCACCGCGCCGGCCGGCAGTGGAGGTTCGTCGGCTCCTTCTACTTCGCCATCACCGTCATCACCACCATCGGCAAGTGCCACCTGTGGCCTTTAAATAGTCTCACTATGCGTGCTTGGTGTGTTATCTGCGTTGATTTCAAACGTGTGAAAACAAGAAAACTTGAGGAAAAATTCATTACCCCTAAACACCTTGGGTTTAAAACAAAATCCGTAATCTCATTTGAAACCATCTGTGGGATTGAAAATGTGGCTGTTACTTTTTTTTCTCCACCGAAAACAAAGCCCGCCACCAGATGGGGAGGCTCACCGCTCATTTGCAGCAACAGAGTTTTTCCTTTTCCTTTTTTCTTTTGACTAAAAATAAACTTTATAAGCCAGAGTAAAAAATCCACTATTTGCTTTTCACTCATGCGTAGGAAGTTTTTCTTCATGTCAGGCTCATGTCACGTACGACCCCTCGCGCCCCGCTTGGTTAAATGTCACCACAGAAGATGAGAATGTGAAGATGGAAGGGATGTATTTTAATCGAGTATATTTAGGTCCAAATAAAGATTCCAGTCCACTGGGAGCAGGGAGGTGTGCTACGCTGCAGAGGTGCGGTATAGGACGGATACATGACTATGACCTTTGCGGGGGGAAAAAAAGGTCGCATGAAGCTCAACTGTCATCATGAGTTCTCATAGCCATGTGGTTTAACATGATATATATGAAATATATATATATATATATATGAAAACATTCTGTCTCTAGGTTCTTTCTTCCCTCTACGCTGCCTCAATGAGTTTTCGGCAGAGAATTACCAAAGCAACCAGACGGACGTTTGCCTTTTCTTCAAACAGGAAGCTCGTTGTGTTATAATTGGAACCTTTTTTTTCTGGAACTGTCTGTCTTCGGGGGTGGAAGGCAGCTGCTGAGTTTGCCGATGGTTCTCTGCGATTCTGTTCCTGCCTAAACATGCACGAATCACATTGGCGGATGTGTTCACGCCTCTGACCATATACTAAAGCGAAATTGGCCATCATAGAGTTGGCTGTAGTTGTAAAACTCACGATTTAAGTAGCGTTTGACATCTTAACACAGACGAGCTTGGACTCGGGCCTGCAGTGAGATATTTAAAGCGGCTATACATATCCTGACGCCTGAGAATGTTAATGGACATTTGACACCAGCGCTTGACCTTTTGTGACCCGCAGCATGCTGTGATTTGCGCAGGTTATGGCCACGTGGCTCCCGGGACCGACGCAGGAAAGGCCTTCTGCATGCTCTACGCCGTCCTGGGCATTCCTCTGACGCTGGTCATGTTCCAGAGCCTGGGCGAGCGGATCAACACTCTGGTGCGCCACCTCCTGCGCAGAGCCCAGCGGGCCCTGGGCCTCCGGAGGGCGGAGGTGTCCATGGGAAACATGGTCCTGGTGGGCCTGCTGTCCTGCATGAGCACGCTGGGTATCGGGGCTGCGGCCTTCTCCCACTTCGAGGACTGGAACTTCTTCGGTGCTTATTACTACTGCTTCGTCACGCTCACCACCATCGGCTTCGGGGACTTTGTGGCCCTGCAGAGGGAAGGCGACCTCCACAGGCGACCTCCCTACGCGGCCTTCAGCTTCATTTACATCTTGGTGGGGCTGACGGTGATCGGAGCTTTTCTGAACCTGGTGGTGCTGAGGTTCCTCACCCTCAGCTCGGAGGAACCCGACCTGCGGCCGGAGGCGCGGGGAGGCCGGCGGGCGCCGCAGGAGGAAGGGGAGGAGTCTGACGCCGAGGAAGGGTATAAAGACGGACACAGCAGCCGGTGCCACCTGAGTCTGCCCATGGAGGCGGGCACCAGCTGTGCCAACCTCCTCCCTCCTCTTGCCGAGCGTCACGGACACATCACGTCTCCGCACGGGGCGCACTCCATGTTCAAAGCCTGGCTCTCCTGCGTCTGCTGCGGCCTGGACGCTCCCCCAAGCCCCGCCTCCTCTCGCAGCGACCACGAGTTGGGTCTCAGCAACCCCGTCTTCTACAACTCCATCTCCTTCAGGGTGGGCCAGGCGTCTTCGCTGGCGTCCCCCAGCAGCGCTGCACTCAGGAGGAGGTCGTTCTGACACCGCAAACTCTAACGTCACAATATGAATGGATGTTTTTACTGGACGTTTGTGTCACAAAACAACCAACATCTGGTTTAGTGGAAAAAAAAAATGGCCCCTTTCCATAATACGGCATTATGCATTATAAGATTATATGTAGAATATATATATATTAAATGTATACATTTCATATTTTTTCATGAAACAATGACTGTTAATAATA
Organism: Colistium nudipinnis; assembly: GCA_016785305.1. Taxonomy (NCBI): domain Eukaryota; kingdom Metazoa; phylum Chordata; class Actinopteri; order Pleuronectiformes; family Rhombosoleidae; genus Colistium; species Colistium nudipinnis. The sequence goes on from JAFBJU010001775.1 coordinate 352,595, forward strand.
TTGTGATACATATATACTAAATGATGTTTTGCTTTAATACTGTCTTACATCGACGTAGTGTGGGATCAGTTGGGGTTTAAGCCATTTCTGCTTCACAAGCTGCGGCTGTGCGGTCTTAGCTTGGCTGCTTTTTGGGGAAATAATCCAGTTATTGAACTTGACCCATGTCTGGGATGAACATTCAGGATGTCTGCATTGGAGGATAAATATAATGAGTTATTCAAAGTTACACAAAAAAATATTGAAAAGTTAATTATGATATAAATGCAAATGGTGTGTGCTTCATAGTTGTGACTCAGCGATGTGTGAAAGACATCTTTTTTAATAGGTCGTCTAATGATGGTCACACGCAGCCTCACATTTATCTTTTCTTACTTTTTTCTCTTTTTTAACTCTGCACAATGACACTGAGTTCAGGGTTTTCAAATTCTCGACCGGAACAAGATTTATTTTTTATTTTTTTCTAATTCTCATTCTTAAATTTGAATGCGTAGCTCAAATGCTTGAGGAGAGCAGGGGCGGTGTAGAGATATCGTCTACCCTTCTGAACGCCACTGGGACAAGAGAGCGCAACGATTTTTGGACTTTTTAAATAAAGAGCAAAGAATAGAATAGAATACAACACTATCATCTTCCCAGGATGACTTCATTTGAATTGACCTTTTTTTTTTTTTTAATCTTCCCCGGTTAATATTTCAGTAACTGTAGTTGACCTGTGCTCTGACCTGCCCGGCGAGGGTCAGCTTTGATCAGCCAATGCATGAAAGGATATTATTATAATTATTATGAACATGGGCTCATTGTAACTAGATGTGACTGGCATCTCTTTTCTCCTTGTTCCCACGTCTCACACTAGAGAGCAGCATTGGCCTAGGTTCAAACAACAGCACTGCAACACCAGCAGTTACATCGGTCAAATCTTTGCATAATTAATGACATTTATGATTGAATCATTCTGGAACCTGGATGCTGGCGCATGCTTCAAAGATGGTTTATATCTGGCTCATTGTCTGTGTGTGTGTGTGTGTGCGTGCGCGTGTGTGTTCAAGCACTGACAGCACAGGACACAACACTCTGTCCCCAGAGAGCCTGGCTCCCGTGGGCCGTCCCGGTGTTGTTTCGTGGGTTTAAAGCATGACAGGAGAAATTGTTTTTTCCTCTGACAGCGTAAACTATGACACAGATTACCTCTGTGGGAATAAATGTTTCGGGGGGCGGGGGGGGGGGGGGGGGCTTTGAAAGGGGGGGGGGGGGGGGGGGGGGGGGATTTGATAAGTGAGCTGCAGCTTTTCCAGCCGGGCGCGCATCAGCCTCCAGCATCATCAGCTCTGATTCAAGAAAGATGTTTGCGACGCAGCAGAAAAGGAAGCGTCTCAACAATGAGCTTCGTGCCTGCGTGGCACGAGCGCAAACTATTTGGTGAGCGATGGAAGCTGGTGTGTTAGTTGCATAATTGTCCCGTTAATATTGCAGAAGGGGCTTCTCTTTACGCTCTGGCGGTGGTGTCAGATGGCTCCCAGTCTCGGAGTGCCGTCGCCGCTCCGGCCTAAAAGTGCCGAGAATGATGGACTGACAAAAGATCAGAAAAAAACACAGGAGGAGCAAATGATGCCATTGAAACCAATCGGACGTGGAGAACGAGCAGATTTACTCTGTCACGGGAAGGCGTGTGCGATGACTGGAGTTCGCTGTTATCTCACTTCAAGCATGACTGTGACAAAGAGCGGCGCCAACATTGTGAGCATGGTGTGTGGCCACGCACCCAGGTGTTCTCTGTGCAGATGCCAAAGAAATGGGGAGGGAAGAATTCACTGTATGTGCACGCCTGGTGTGTTATTGCAGATTTAGAGCAGCAGGGGGCGGTAGTGGTCTACTTAAAATGTTCATTTTGTTTTTCCCCCCACCCTGAGTGCAGAAGACTTGAGGTGAGGTCAGTTTTCGTGCACAAACTAAGGATTGTTCAAATTCCCATTTATGAGCATGCGCTCCCGTGCGATGTGCCCAAAGGGGGTGTATAAAAGGTGGTTTGGTTTTGTGTTAAATCCCCACAAATGTTCTTGTGAGCTGACTGCAAACCGATGAACCTATAGTTCACGATGTGAACATCGGCGTGGCAAATTTTCATTACAACAAAAAACACAGCAACCGTCCATTTACCTAACAGTTCCATTGATTGCCGCGTTGAATTCCATTAACAGGCTGTACCCTTGCTGGAGAGCAGGCTGAATAATTGATTATATTGTTGGATATTTCACTTTGTGAACACATTACTGGGTGCCGCGTCGAAGGGTCTTTCATGTGCAGTCGCCTGCAACGGGACACAGGATTAAATCACAAACAGTCGGTTCAGGCAGAGTGCAACTCGACTTTTTTCCAAAAGGGTAAACAGTTTTAATGTGTGGTCGGGAGGTTTCATAATAGAGGAGCCGCGTGCAAATAAAACATTTACGACAGTAAAGCGAACCAACAGCGGTTGCCATGTTTTGATTATGGCGAAATAGGCCCATGTTTTTCCTGTGTACACAGTGTATTGTGTACCGTCTTTGAGGAGGAGCTGGGGGAGTTACGGGTCTTGGATGTGCCGCGGAATCCAAAAAGTGCAGAGAACACACGGTGAAAGATGAAGGAATTAAAAACAAGTGTCATATTTATACAGATTGATTAAATAAGTAGAAATGAGGATGCAGTCTGGGAGCACGGAGAAAAACAGACGTTAATAGGAGTTCATTGGGGGGGTAATTGCTCATTAGTTTCAATTTCCAGGCAATTTGCTGCTTGTGTGGAACAGTGTGAAAACAGTTTATTTTTTTGTACTCCGTGGTTATCTTCCTCAATCAGACACTGTGTCTCTTTGACATGTTGCGTCGCGCAGGTCACCCCGTGTGATTAATTGTGATTGAAATGAAGTCTTAACGGAGAATCTGAATCACCTGATAATCAACATGCCAGCGAGTCCAGACAATTTAATGACACAAATCACAGGCTGGCTATCAGGTAAAGTGAATAATACCATTCTCTGTGTTTGCACTTACAGAGATAAAGACAGAGAGAGAGAGAGAGAGCGAGCGACTCGGCCTCCAAGTGTACACATCAGTGTCCTTTGTGTGTTTGACTTTTGTTGGTCAAACAAGAACATTGGAGTATTCTCTCTTTTTATTACACCATGAAAACATTTCCTCTTGAATTTATGAGAAATGAAGGTGTGTTTGCCAAACTATTATACTTTTGAATTATGACGTAGATAAATACACATTTGTTTTGCCAGGTCAGCTCCTTGGCTGCAGAGATGTCCAATCACATTCGTTCTACTAACTTCCTGGATCCTTCATCCATTCTTGTTGGTGTATAACTTTTGTTTATGACCCGACACACCTGCAGAACCGAAGCCGTCTCCTCAGCTGCACTTTGCGTTCGGTGCTAAGCGGCATATGTTTCCTGCCATCAGGCTAAAGCCAAAGTGAACGCGGTTAATATGCACCTGCTTGACATCAGCGCGTTTTGCGGCGCCGCCGTGCGCTGACCTGCTGATGTGTGCGTTTAGCCCAAATCCCCCGCGCAGTCTCGCACATCTGCTTGTGCGGCTGCGAACTCCTGTTTTCTGACATTATGTGGATCCCGAGGTCAGCCGTGAACTCCACGAGACATCAGGCAGCGCTGACTAATAAAGAAGGAGCACAAAAAAACGGAGTCAGCTCATTCACGCTGATTCCCTCTGCTGACTGGGGCAGTAAAAACACATCAAGAATGGATGTTATCCACTTCCTCTCTAGTTTTTTAGCAGTTAACAAGACGAGGGCTCCTCAGAGGTCACCACTTCCTGTCTGAAGAAGTGGACTTTCTTGTTTTCCACGGACAATTAATGCCAAACCAGTGTGTGCAAGCGTGTCTTCATTGGGGCCTGATAATTGGACGGGGGAGGGAAGTCAAAAAGCTCATTGTGAAATTAAAAAATGAAGTTATTTTTTTTAAAGACACATCATGGCCAGATGAGGATTTGTCTCTTCTGCAAAATTCGACGTCCGGTGTCACACGGGTCCTCTCCGGCAGCAGCAGCACTGTATTTTCCTCCTTACGTGCAGCTCCGCATAGAGCTCGCACAAATGTGTAAGAATGCCTTGATTCAGAAGAAGTTGCTGTCGGGGCAGAATTGGAATGAGCGAGATAAGGCCAAAAAGGAAAATAGCCGTCGGATAACAAATGCACCCTATTTTTTTTTCATTTTTAGATGTCCCATGTAGGGAAGAAAAGAAAAGAAAATATAGGCCCCTCGTGAAGAATAGTCCCCACTGGAGATATGAAACCTGATTTATTCCCACTGTCTCAGCTGGGAACTGTAAAAGGATTGACAATGGAGTGATTTGCCACATCTCTTAATCTCCCTAAATGAGCAAGTAGTCCGGCCCTTGAACTAAATAATTCAACGCACCGCACTTCACTTTCATTCCATTTTTATCTCTTTTTTTCCCCCCTCCCTGTCAACTCTAAGGAGCCCAAATCATTGCTTCTGTATCAACAGCCACTTCTGTATGTTTTTTTTCTTCATATAGAGCCATGCTCATTAGGACCAGCCTTTTGAGAATAGGTAATAACAAAGCAGAATGAGAACATTTATTTGTCTTACATCATCTACACTGTGACATAAAAGTGATGTATTTTACTGCTATGGCTCTCATAAGTGCATACGTTGCTCCATCATGACCTCATTGAGTTGATTAAAGTCATCTTCTCTCCTCGTCCACCATAAATAGAGACTTTTTATCTGCACTGGGAATATCAGTAATGGCCACCGAAGCATATGAGAGTTCCTCTTTTCAACAATCACCGCAGCACCATCGCAGGACCATTTCCCGCCTCCAGTGCTCTCATTTTTTTTTTTTTTTTCCATTTTCAGATATAATGATTTTAATATTCCATTGACTGTGTCTTTGCTGGTCTGCTGAGCAGGAAGCAGACGTTTCCATCAGCAGAGCCGCGCTTGGCATTCATCATTAAATATCTGCCCAGGAAACAGACAGCTTTACACTCATCTGCATCTGCTTGGTATGCCAACTGGGTGAACATCCACATCATCCTACTCACACTGTTAGTTCTGATTAGCATATAATGCATCAATTACTTTACTTTCATGAAACAGAAAAAGAAAAAAAAAAAACACCACAAGTTTTGTTTCCAAGGCAACGATGAAGAGTGCTGGAGGCGGGAGTAAATTAGTTTGGCAGAGGAAGTCGGAACCCAATGGCGAGAGCCAAATAAGAGCAAAACCATTGTTGTGCGTTACAGCTGATCCCAACATATGGAAAGTGATAAGGGAGTGTTCTGAGGACTGACAGCTAAACCGACACATTCACACACATACACACACTCACACTCCCATATTCCCAAATCCCAATTTGCTTCTTTTGCCTGTATCCCTCAACAAGGGTGAAAGAGAGAAGGATGTCAGAGCAACTATGAAGCACTGTCAGACTGGTTGTTGTAATGACAATAATAATACTTCCCAAGCAAGGGCCAGGCCACAACCAGATGTTGTTGAACAGGGTTTAATGTTGGTTTTCGAATGAGTAGATACTTCAGCGAAGGCTAGGAACCACTGTTTTGGTTTTGATATCTGTAAAGGTGACTTCTATTCTCTTCTTCTCTGAAGGCGTGCTGCTGTAGCAAGGGTAGAAGAGGAGATGAATGATGTGTGCGTGAGTTTAATGCAGCCTGCGATCTGACACGGAACAGAAATACCACCTGTCCCCGCCAGGGGAGCTAACGATGCGGGATGCGGAGAGCCGGTGACGTCACGTGAGACGGACCTGTTGATTGGTCCTGACGAGGTAGCCGGGGGGGTAAGGGGGGAAATATAAAAAAAAGGGGAGCCGGAAGCGTTCGACTTGGCGGGTGTTGTAATTGTTGCTCGGATATCGAAGGAGGCGGAGTACAGGTGGAACGAAGTTGCTGTACTGTCATGGCGGTAGAAGCGGGAAAAGTTTTGCGGACACGGCAGGCTGGAAGAGCAGGAGGAGGCGCCATGAGGAGCGAGAGGACCTCCCGCCGGTGGCTACACGGGAGAGAGCCCGACTCTGTTGAGCCTGAGCCTGCGGGGGGTTGGTGGAGCCTCCGACGGGGGAGAGCCTGAGAGAGGAGCCGCAGCGGAACGGAGGTATGTGGAGCGCGCGCTTCTCCTCTGTGAAGTTTGGTCATGGTCTGCTTGGTGTGTAGTAGTTCCATAGTTGGTCACAAAGATTGTGGTCTGATTCAAGAAAATCACTCTGAGGTTTGGAGATGCAGAGATGGTTGATAATCGGTTCATGATGGGGCCTGTTAGGCCTGTTGGTGATTTAGATCATGATGATTTAGATGGGGTTTGTGGTTGAGGCTTGGCCCTGCTCTCGAACCTAAGTTAAAAAGTTAACTTCATTATTTCGTTATGAAAAAGTGTTATTTTTAAGAACAGTAGAAATAATGAAACAACCTCTGTAAATGTGTTGTATTTGAATAAATTATAAATAAAGTAATACCTGTGGGGTAAAAAATGAAAGTCTGTAATGTTTTTGAGGAGGCGCCATGAGGAGCGAGAGGAGCTCCCGCCGGTGGCTACACGGGAGAGAGCCCGACTCTGTTGAGCCTGAGCGTGGTTGGTGGAGCCTCCGACGGGGGAGAGCCTGAGAGAGGAGCCGCGGCGGAACGGAGGTATGTGGAGCGCGCGCTTCTCCTCTGTGAAGTTTGGTCATGGTCTGCTTGGTGTGTAGTAGTTCCATAGTTGGTCACAAAGATTGTGGTCTGATTCAAGAAAATCACTCTGAGGTTTGGAGATGCAGAGATGGTTGATAATCGGTTCATGATGGGGCCTGTTAGGCCTGTTGGTGATTTAGATCATGATGATTTAGATGGGGTTTGTGGTTGAGGCTTGGCCCTGCTCTCGAACCTAAGTTAAAAAGTTAACTTCATTATTTCGTTATGAAAAAGTGTTATTTTTAAGAACAGTAGAAATAATGAAACAACCTCTGTAAATGTGTTGTATTTGAATAAATTATAAATAAAGTAATACCTGTGGGGTAAAAAATGAAAGTCTGTAATGTTTTTAAGGTCTATTTCATTTTAATCAAAATGATTTTTAGATAGTATATATGAGTGAAAACCACATATGCTTTTTTTTTTTTTTTTTTACATGTGACAGCGGCATAGATGATAAATAGCGGCCTTGTTCTCTTGTGTTTGTCATGTTCCTTTGATAATCAGTGGTGTAGCGTCTCTGGAGGAAAAGGGGGAACTGCTGAACAATTAATTCAAACTACTGAAGTCATATTCCATTTATACTACAATTCCCTGTTACTGGCTATAATACAGAACAGAACCAGGAGTAGTTTGTCTGTATAATCAGCCTTTATTCCTTTTTAAATTCCTTTGGAGAGAAAAAAAAAAAAGTTTTTATGTTGCAACCCAACAACAAACTTGAGCTTGTATCTATACTGTAATGAAATTAAGGACCTAAAGTTTCCAGATCCTGAACGGTATATGAATCGATTATTAATGAGCAGCCTGGACTTAACTTAATGCTTTGTTCTGGACACAGATACATAAATATAATGTGGCTTATTTAATAAGTGAGCATTTAGAGAAAGAGAGAGGTCAACTAAGGCCCCCCGCAACCTCTGGTGGGTTTATGTCTGTTTTTTTCTCCATTGAAAGGAACCTTCACTCGAAAAACAAACTATCTTCTCTGCAGCATTTTGTTTTAATGCTTCAGCGATAATTTAGCACAACAAAACGCATGAAAAGACAACATCTGATCCCAGACAGAACCCGACAGATAGAATAGTCAATAGATGTGACGCGACATATGAACTGCAAATCCACCGCTTTACTTTGTTGCAAGATGCCTCAGCTGTGTGACTCACACAGGCTGCGTGGGCCTCGCACTCCAGCATCAATCTTCAATCTTAAGTCTCTTGTTTTTTTGCCACACCACAGAAGCATGACACATGTGAATTAAAGATGCACCATCGCTCAGTGTCGCCAAATGGCTTCGCCACCTGCAGAGGTTCTGTGGCTCGCATCTCTCTTTCTCTCGAACAAGAACACTGACAAACACAAAAGAAACGCAATAAGTTCTGGGAATTGCTGAGGAGTCTGACTTTGTGTGAGAAAGTGATGGAATGCTGTTTTTTTCTTGAATTGAATGCGGAGACACCGAGGTCAGCGCTTAGTTATTATATCAAGTGTGAATGGATGTGTGAAACAAAACTGAGATCTTGATTATAAATGGAAAATACCTGCTGTATAATAGCTCCTTTGACACTCTGCATAATTGCTATTGAAAACACAAGCACCGTTATATGCCCGTGTAAGTGAAAACATTTTAAAGTGATGAAACCCAAAACTGACCTTGGTTTTGTTTTTTCTTTCGTTATTGACAAGCTCTCTTTATGTCAGATTTTCTGCAATGCATAAAACATTAACATCATCTCAATCTAAGCCTCATAATTATAGAAATAACATCAAATTTGAAACATTAATGAATAATACTGAATGCCGCCGGCCATTATTGTGAAATGTATTGTGGGAAATATTTGACTAGATCCCCACTTACTCAAGTGTTGAATCAATAGGATTTAACAGATTAAATAACCGGATTTGTAATGAACAGAATATTCCAATAAATGCTGACATGGCACGTTCCATCCCCTGGGTTAATCTCTTGTGGTTTTACACAGATGATCAGATTCAATTGAGATTTTTCACATATGGAGTAGCTTCTAAGTTCTAACATGTTTGTGTTGCAGCCAGTCGTTGGACGGCTCGGACAAAGCGTGCGTGCGTGTCACAAACAGAAAAAAACCCACACCCAGCTAATGCGTATGTAATGTTTTATTATGTGAACGCAGAGTGCAATGTTGTATCTGGCGTAAGACCACCCTCTTTAATAAGGATAGGGAAAAAACTTCATAGACGTGGGATGTTTGAAATGCAATATCAGAAGCAGCAGAAGCAACAACAACAACAGCGTTTGGAGCAAATGACAATATAAAGTAAGTGTCAGGTGTGAAGTGCGTCTGGAGGCATGGAAACCAAAGAGTAGAAGTGACGGCTGGAGCACGGCGTCTTAATGAAAATGGTATTTTGGATATACAGTATAAATCAAACACTATACATTGTGAATGTGGCGCTGGACTAAAGTTGGCTGGCAGAATTGACCTTAAAAGCTTTTCCTTGGTTTTATGTTCGGCACATTGTCGCTGGGCTCCCTTGTTTTATTGTTTCAGTGTGTCTGTCTGAAGCTTTGTGGAGTGCCAGCCATCAGCGGCCTCCAGATTTGTGTTTGCTTTATAAAGACGAGGCTGCAACCGCCTGTACCACTCAAATCCTGTAAAAGAACAACGTCGAGCGCATCACAACGGTTATTTTGTATGTGTATTTTATCATCTCTCTGCAGTGTCGTAAGCAATGTGACATATTACAACAACCTTGAAATAGATGACAAATTACACAAATTACACTTTTCCAGACAAAGAGACACAGATGCAAGAGTAAAAGCAAATGTGTTATTCAGATGAAAAAGGTTGTGTTCTGTTATCGGTTGTGAAGTGGCATTGCGTGTACAGGTGTGCTTTTGTATGTCTGGCTGGGTGGGGCCATGCATCCCTCGGAGAAGTGATGAAACAAAGAGCTGAGAGCCAGAGGTCTCTCTCTGTTGGAGTCCAGCACCATACGCATGTCACCAATCCAGCTTAATATCAGCCACCTGTCCCACGTGTTGGCACCCGTGCCACACTTTAACATATTTATATATTGAATTAATATAAAATATTTAACCCAGGTTATTATTATTATTGTTAGGAATTAGGAATTACAATTGCACATCGTCCCACATAACATGCACATGCAAACACACAAGTCAGGGGAAATTTGTCTTCTGCATTTAACCCATCTGTGGCGCATGCAAGCAACAGAGCAGTGGACTTATTATTATTATTATTATTATTATTATTTACCCTTTTATTATTTATTATGGTCCTCTCCTCATTATTTGGAGTTGGGCTGCTGCAGCGCTTTGTACCAACACCACTTGCATGCTGATCACAACACACGGTAGCAGCTTCAGGTTCCACATCATGTTGCAGTTATATTTGATATTCTCAATTAATCTTCCCCAGTTAAATTCAGAGGTTCAGAAATGTCTTCAGAGCACACTCCCAATCCCACTGATGTTGATTTGAGTCACATGACTTGAAATCTAATCAGACTCGAATCCTACATTGGGGGGGTGGTTTCTTTGATGTTCACTGGGGACGTGATAATAAATCGGCCTCTGGATTAGATGGAGCTGGACTGCTAACATTCCAGCCTTTAATAGAAAGGTATGATTCTTAATATAGTCCATGCTCATTTCCATAGTTGTTTTAGCATGACGCTTGTGCTTGTTCTAGATCCCAGTGCCCCTTCTTGTTTGCTTTTATATTTCTTTGTGACATTTTCTATGGAAAAGGTCTCTACAGCTCATCTTTGCTCTCTTTCTTTGAAGCTGCAAAAGAGTGTTATGACAGTTATAAAAGTAATTCGTTTTCAGATATCCAGTCTCTTTTAAGACTGGTCTTTTCTCAGTTTTTACAGAGAATCCCGGGCAGCTGGCAATTCGTGGCACTTGCAAGAAATGGAACTTTAGATTTGGATATAATCAATGATCTGCCGCTGCATTAAGTGAGAATCAATATTAAACAAGACTATTTGAATATGTGTTTTAACGTTTTATCCACGGCTCTGCTATGCAGTTTGTCAATCACGACCAGCGTTAGAATTAAACTGCCGATGGATTTGGCTTTTTTTGTAAGTTTTTCCCAGATTAGAGGAGAGAAAGAACATTCAATTAAATTACATTTTGCTCATGCAAAATAGCTGGCAAATGAAAGTGAACAGCTGTGAATGACCTTTGAAGGCTGGAGCTGTATATTGGTGTCTCGGCCCACCGCTATCATTGCCCAGCAACATTGGTTTTGTAGTGTCTTGGTTGGGAGTCACACTAAATCTAGGGCGGCGAGTAAAAGCCGCAGAGCAGATTAATTATGGAATGCGGCGAAGGAATCACAGCACTGTACATCCGAGCAAGAATTAATCACATTCTGAAAATTAAACAGGCCTCTTAAATTTAGTCAGAGCTGTAAAACCCTTTTTTTTCCCCCAGTCAGCTTCCGGCGAGTAAAAGCCGCAGAGCAGATTAATTATGGAATGCGGCGAAGGAATCACAGCACTGTACATCCGAGCAAGAATTAATCACATTCTGAAAATTAAACAGGCCTCTTAAATTTAGTCAGAGCTGTAAAACCCTTTTTTTCCCCAGTCAGCTTCTGATGGCATGGCTCCATTGTGGCCCTTTTTTTTTTTTTTTCCATCAGACGGATATAGTTGTTACTGCACATCTGATAAAAGGAGACCATTTCTTTATAGAGTTTAATGTAAAGTGATGCTGAACACCATTTTACGCCCTCTGATCAAATGCCTCCTGCTCACCACTGCCAGCTGAGGGATCAGAAAAGTGTGTATGCGTGTGTGTGTAATAACTATATTCAATGGCAGAGCTGTGTCACCTTTTATTTTATAAATCGATGGATAAATAAATATAATAAAAAAGTAAGCACGGTAGGAAAAACAACGTGGAGTGTGTTGCTTTAAAAAAACACATCATACTCAATCTATTATGGTGTGTGTGTATGTGTGTGTGTGTGTGTATATATATATATTCTGTATATTTCAACTGGTCTTTTTCTTGTTGATAACAACCAAAACACAATTCTGTAATAAACCTGCAAATGCAATATTAACTTTTGTTTTTCCTTTCTGATTTTTTTTATATATTTTTTTTAACAAAACTGTATGACAGGTGACACAATCATAAATGAAAAAGCTGTTATTTTAAACAGGAAATTACCCCGGTCTGGGTTGTTTGTCATCCCCGGTAATAACAGCACCTCTGTTTTGTTTGCAGAAGACAATTTAAATGAGAATATTCAACAGTACGTGATTGTGCGTGTGTACAGGCCCGAACCAAATCACTTCCTCCACTCCGTTAATAACCGAGGGTGTAAAGAATTTGTGAGACCCTGTCCCCCCAGATATTGCTTTGTGACACACGGTGGTGTAGAAGTGTTGTGATGTGGTAAATACTCGATGCGGGCTGAAAAGCAAACACTTGAAGCCCGGCAACCTTAACCACTAATGGCCAAAAACCAGACATCAACATAACGGCTAAATCACAACATGCTATTAATCAGCGGCTGACAGGACAATAACACATTAAAGGTTATTATAATTCAAGAGCTGTGTATGTGCGGGTGACCCTTGTCTCATAACGGTGTGAAAACAATTTCTCTTTTGTGAAGCCACTAAGCTTCAATGGCTCCTCCTGTCTCGGCCTCCCAGGCTGCTCCCGCAGAGGCCAGCACTGTTAAGGCCGTTTACCGCTCACGGTAATCCCGCTGAAATGAAAATGTAATGCCGACGTGGCGCGGACCACACTCTTTTGTACTGTTCCGCACTCGCTGGATGTTCCTTTTCACCATTTAGAATCTGCAGTACACACCAAGGGGCAGCGCGGTTTTTATTTAGCCCTTTTTGCCAGTCTCCCGTGGCCAACAACAGCTCTCCACCTGCCGACAAATCTGTGGCTCTATACAGCAGGCACTGACTCTTTTGGTCAGTGCTTTGGAAGCACTTCAAGTTAAGTCCATTAAATTCAGAGACAGTAATGTTGTGGTAAGAAAAAAGAGAAGAAATCTTTTAAAGAAAAACATCTGAATTCAGATGTGCCTGAGAAACGCTGAGGTCAGCGTTGCCCTTTTACTCTGCCGGTAATGCATTGCAGGAGCTGCTGATCCAAAGTCGGCCTTAAATTAACTGTTAACAATAAGTTTGCACCCCGTGTAAGCATTTTATTTTTTTCCGCAAGTGAAGAATTGACAGGCGTGGATTTCAGATGGATTTCGGGCTGCAGAGCAACTGGAGCACTAGCAAACTGACTGAGGCGGTGAACCACAGGTTTTAATGAGGAAAACCTTTATGGTGCCAGCTTGCTAAACTGAAAATTGATTGTGCAGACATGGACATTCTCCAGTATGTCCATGTAACTGTGTAATAACAGTAGGATGCTATTAGGGACGTTCCAGGCCCCGTTTTGTGATCACACGGTATAGATGGCATTACTACCAGGTGTTTCGCATGTAGGTGAGAGGTGGAGGTAGCTCCACCTCAGAGGCCTGGTCACAGAGATCCTGTAACCCACTGTGGCTGGCAGACATGGGGAGGCTGCCCCCCCCCCCCCTGCACCGGGCGCACCGCCCATGATGAATGGTGCCGCGCTGGACTAGTTTAAGAGGAGCATGGCACAATCGCTCATTTCAAAAGGCACTGCTTCACACAACGGCCCCGGGAACGGCGTGGAAAGTAATATCCATCAACAGCCAGCCAAGCAGTAGCGCTATGAGCAAACACAATTTAGAGCTGAGGAACATTATTGTTTTTTCTCTCCACCCCCCTTCTCCTCCTCCTCCTCCTCCCACTCACACGTTCATCACGTTGCAGCAGTGAACTTGACGCCCGATGCTCATTTGATGAATATGATCTCGCTGTCGTGATGGTGTGAGCGTGGTCGTTGTTGGGAGGAATTGAGTTTGGATGAAACTGATGTTCTGTAAAAACTGAAAAATATATTTTTTCCTCTGCTTCGTAAGACTCGAGAAGATTATTATTATGTTCTTTCATATTCAAAATGAAATTCAAAGACGCAAACATTCCGGCATGCCTGAAAATGCCCCATTCGTCCAATAAATTTGTAAAAATTTAAATGAAATGCGAATTTATTTACGTATGAATTTATGTCAATTTTAAAATAAGCAAAGGGCAAAATATAATCTAACTATGTCACAAAACAAGTGATCACATTGATTTAAAAAAAGAGACAAATCCGACACTATGAAGTGTATTGGAAAGTCCATTGGGAAAATAAGGGTGATAATGTACATCAGTCCTGCAGATTTCATTATAGGCTTGTTGTACGAGTATCGCTAATTAGGCCATTTAGCCTTGGTTGACTTTATTGTGCACACACACCTGAGCAAACGTCCACACTCCGTTGTTTTGCGTCACGTTTACTTCTGGGATGCAAATGAAGCAGCCGAGCTGCAAACTGCACTCACTTGCTGCACATTTGTGCGGTTGTGCGATGTCTGCTGTTGGAACAGACTTTATTGGCGCTGTCAACCAGGAAAAATGCGAGCTGCTGCCACTGCTGCGGCACTGATGAATGACGTGGCGGCACATTCATCTGCGGTGAATGTGGTGGTCTCAAAGGAGTAGATCAACATGTCACAATACAAAGCCACATTTTAAATGTTATATTTGGACTACAATCACCTATTTTTCCAACCGCCACAGACCTGAATAGTTGCGTTTCAAAAAATGTTGAACTAGTCCTTTAAAATCCGACCGAATTTTAGTCCCCTCACTTAAGCATGGACCCGGTTTCAGTTTTTAAGGAAGTTGCGAGCGTGCAGAATGCGGCAGCGGTCGCTCCTGTCACGTTGTAAGTGAGCCGAGCGGCGCGTGGAGCAGATTTATCTGGGAATGAATGTGTGAAAGATGAAGATGTTCAATACTTAATATGTACCGGGATAATAAGACACTTCAGTGTTCTATTTCACACCGAGATTCCCCTCTAATGGGGCTCTTTAGGCTCCGGTTATCTCATCTCCCCGCTGAAAATTTGCATCTACATGCTCGGTTTAATCAGCTCGTGCCCATTTTTTTTCTCTTTATCACGTCGGAGAGCTCTGTGTGTCTCTCCGTGGCCTTTCTTCAGGATGATGGACAAGTGGTAATATCTCATCCTCGTCCTCTGATGATAAGGGAGAATGGCGTGGGAGGGGAAATAAAAAAAACAAAAACCCTGGGCTCTCCACCCGGAAGGACGTTAAAGATCGTTTTGCACAAATTGAGAGTTAAGGCGGCCCTCCGCACAACGGTGGGGGCGGTAAAACCCAAACCACACCACTCTGTGTGTGCGTGTGTGTGTGTGTGTGTGCGTGTGTGTGTGCGTGCGTGATCTCGGCATTTCTCATGACTTTTTAAAGCATTTTTCTGTTTGATGAAGAGTGACGTGTTATGAGTTGTGTTAGATTTGGCGAGATTAGAAACTTTATGCCTTGTCAGTATTTTTATTTTTTTTATTTTTTTATGTTCGCACCATACACTGTAATCGCGCTGTAAAATGAGTGGTAGGGCGTTTTTTGTGTTGTCAAATGGCTTCAGGTTCTTTATGTGATATATGAGCTGTTAATATTTTGCAAATATTTTTTATGTATGCAGTCATAGGTAGTTAGGATTTGTAACAGTATTAAAGCCACTGAAATGGAAACTGCTGTAAAGTGCTATTAACAGCGTTAACTGACTGTGAGTTGTAGTGCACCTAAAGCGAATATTCATAACATTTACTGATCCTGTTCATCGACACAGCAATTCTGTATAAACAGAAACTCTTTTAATATGTGGACGTCTCACGCACCAGGGATGAATTGTGAAATTGGCCACAGATTATTGCGGACACAGAAGCGGCAGATTCAAATAAGAAAGAAGCAGACAAATAACGAAACAAAAAAAATATTTTACACTGGCTTCCATTATAGCGGAGATAGTCAAATATTGATTTCGCACACCCTCTAACAGTGCATTTACACGGTGAAACCATACCACTGCGATGACAGGACCACGTCAACAGGTGGCCACACACACACACACACACGCACACGCACACGCGCACACACACACGCACACACAGACCGTGGCCTCATGGCTGCTCCGAGACAAGCGTTTTCCTTTACTCATTATTTTCCTGCAATACTCAGAGCGGCAGTTACGGTGTGGATACGGCTAACGCAATTAAGTGTATCTTAATTATGCTGCTCCCTCCCTCTGAAAGGGGCCGCAGTGTTTGTTCGCTTGCTTTTTATAATGGCTGATTTATCTAACTTGGTGTACATTTTGAGGGTATGTAAATGGCAAAAAACAACAACTAACTATTACACGTGCTCAAAAAATAGGAAGTAAATTTGTGCCGAGCCTTATCTCCCAGTTCAATGCACGCACGGACGCACACACACACACACAGTGTGTTCAGGTGTCGCCCTCAGAAAAAACAAACTATTAACTTCGCACATAGGCGTGTTGATTTGCGTTATTAGCTGTGTGACATTAATTCCAGCCTCACATCAACCAGGAGCTGACGTATCTGATACACTGAGGAAATGACTCACGGAAATATTTTTTTACATTTTTTTTTCAAATATAGAAATGTGCCCTTCCTGTCTCCCGTCACAGCATTGATCACACAATCCACCCACTCTCTGTGCACTCGACACCTGAACGGCTGATTTAAAATGTTATTCTATTGCTGTATTTACACTGTAAACAAGTGCATTTATGTTTTTCACATGTTAATTAACTACCAGCTGGTTTGTAATTATCGTTTCAAAACCTTTACTCTCTGTCACAGAAGTGTTGAGCATAGGCCCTATTTTTGGCCTAAGTCGCGATTAAACAAAAACAAAACAAGATAATGATTCTTAAATGCCATTAGTGATGATGATGAATGTCAGATCTCAGAGTTTTGAGTCATTTTGGGTCGGTGTCGTATTAAACCCTCAAACTCATAGAGACCTGTTCGGGTGAGAAAGGTAACGGTCTACTACTCTAAATAGCAAACAACATTTATTAGATAGGGTTTTATTTAGAAAGTGTTTTTATTAATTGGATTTCTGTGTGCGTCAGTGCACACAGATCACAGATTCATCTGTGAATATTCATAATACCATAAGGTTGGACAAACAGCTGCGTGCACCATCCACACAAGTTTTTGTATGAATTGTGGAAACTTACTTATAAACTGTTTGCTCTTTCTGTCTCATTTAGATGAGGCAGATGTCTGGAAACGTAATTTCACGCCTCACAGGGTTTTATTTGAGTGCTGCTCTTGTGTTACCTCATTTGTCATGGTTCTCACTAAATTCCATTTTTCCAAAATGACATCAAAACAGCTCTTTGTACGCACCGTGCCAATAATCAGGTCTCCAGTTGTTTGCGTGTTTTTTTTTGTGCACATGCACATGATCTTATGTTGCGTGTTCATCATCAGATCAGGATAGAGGGCTTTGCCTGTGTGAAGATTTGTCATTTGTTGGTGAAAATGTGTCTTTGAGTGAGCCATTGATACCGAATGTCATGTTTTTGTGGGCTTTTTTTTTTTTTTTCCAGTGATATGAATAAGATGGAGAGACGGCTAGAGGATGAAAGTCTGGTCGGGGGGGTGGGGGCCTGGGGTGAAGTGAGACGAGGAGAGGCGGGTGAATGGTTTTTGCTGTAATCCTCGTCGTCCTGGTGGGGAAGTGGAGTGTTTGAACAGAGAGTGACGAGGCAGGGGCAAAAACCTCCAGGATGGATCTCTGAGATTAAAGTGGCCCGATGGCTGCTCTCGCATCACATCCACCGCCATCGGGGCGCGGGGGGGGGAATTCATTTACTCACACAGAGAGACAGGGGGAGAACTGGCAGAAAATGGAAAGAAAACCCCCCCTGTCTGGAGGCTTTGTAGGAATTGAAAGCGGTTAAACTCTCTGAGGGCCTGTGATTCGGAGTAGAGACTGCGTACCGAGGGGAGACACGCAGCAGAGAGTATACTTTATTGGCTCGTGTGAATCTGCCTTTTTTTTTTTTATCAATTTCCCCCCCCCCCCCCCCCCTTCGAACCCTCCCCCCCCCCCCCCCCCACTCACCATACCGACAAAAGAGATCCTCGTAACCCGAGTATGATTAACTGTGAAAAAATATAACAAAGACACGACAGGGTTGGAGGCACGACGGTGGACCTGTGTGTAGTAGGACTCCTACCCCCTGGGGAAAACTTAACATTCCAAATGAAAACGGCAGCACTCATTGTCTTTCACATTCATAATCTATCGGTGTATATCTTATAGTGGAGTAAGAGATGTTGGGACGTGACGTTTGCATACAAAGTTTATGACGATTACCATGAAATGTTGTATTTTTGTATTTCTGGTTCTGGACCTCTGCCTCGCTCCCAAATGTTAGGTTTGATCAACTTACAAGTACTTATAACCATAATTATGACATCATTTATGACCGAAGCATGTACAAAAAAGAAAACGTTTTATTTTACCTCTGAGACAATTCCAATAAAGGTTAGGTTTTGTAAAAAGGTTAATGGTCACTGTTTATTATCTTCAATCAAATAATGTCAGGCTGATTAGGTATTTACTAACATCATGAAGCTCCATATAATGTCATTTTAGAAAAAAAACATGAATTATTTAAGTTGTTTAAGGCTGTTTAGACTAAAGTTGGTTGTAGTTAATATCAAATAAATTAAGATTTGTAATAGTTTACAGCTTTAATGGTTCCCAGGAAGATTGACTCCATGGGGCCTTCTACCTGTTGACATTTTGACTTGTTATATAAATGAAACCTCTGGTTTATTCATGCGGCTTAATGACTCGTGACCATGCGAGACAGGGAGCCAACTCACACAATATCACAACCCTGAAACTGAAATGGCCGTTTGAAATATATATACTGTATATACGATCGTCAGTCAACTATTCACAGCCTCGTCGAGACATAGTCTGTCCCAGCTCACTGGTCTGCAGTGAGTGGTGGTGGTTTATTGTGTGAGTTTTAGAATGGGACTAAACTGTCTCCAACTCTTCTTTCATGCTGCAATCTCCGGCCCCTCGCTGACCTTTCATGTCACACCTCCCGAGTGAGTTTGTGTTATGAATGTATAGGACAGCCAGCGATGGATCTGCCCCATGTCCTTATATACAGTGCTGATTTTTTTTCTTTTTTTTTCATATAAAAGGTGTGTGGCACACCACCTTTTCAGTGTGGCCAGTCTTTGTTGTGCACTTGAACATCTTCCATAGCTAAAGAGAGCTTGAATCCCTGCAGATTATAGAGGAGTAACTATTTGCATTTCATGGAGCAGTCTCTGAGTACACGACAATTTGGTTTGTACATTTTTGAAATGGTGTTAGATCAGCGGAATTAGAAGTTACTGAATGATTCTCTGAGTTCTCACACTGTGACCGTAATCAACTTGTAAAAACATCAATCTTCTCTGCATAATTTCCTCTGAACAGCAGCTGAGTGTGAATTAGCTGCGTCTGAGTTTATAGTTGAGACGCCTGCAGCACTTGCTGTTAAAAAAAAGAAAAAATCTTATATAAACTTTCTGAAATATGTTGCCTACTCGTCCTTGGCTATGAAAAGTGGTTCTGGTAGAGCTTGGACGAATGTGTGTCAAACGCAGCCTGTGGTGAAATACAGCAAGGGAGGAAATGTTTTTCATGTCCGAGGAATCTCAGAGCAGCCGATTCCAGGGGTGAAGCCATTTATTGGTAACGTTACATGGAACCGGTATCTCCAACAAACATGTTAGCTGGAGCAGACTCAAACCTGACTCGACATTAGCTGCAAGGCAATGCAACATCATCACACTGGGCACTTTGAAGTTAAACTGAAAAATGAATGATGAATATGTGAAGGTCTATGTTTGGTTTGTTTTAAATGTTTTGCATTTATCATAAATAAAATGTGTTATTATTATTATTATTATTATTGTTGTTGTTGTTGTTGTTGTTGTTGTTGTTATTATCGTTATTATTATTATTATTATTATTATCGTTATTATTATTATTATTATTATTATTATTATTATTATTATTATTATTATTATTATTATTATTATTATTATTATTAAGCATTGCTCACAGATGTAGTTTATTTTGAATATGACTTCAATTCAGAAATAGAATGACTCATTAAGTCACTTATCTGACACAGAGAAGAGCTTTAAACCAAATACTTAGAAAATGCTCACAATGATAATGTTATTGTGCAGATATTAAGTAGGAATTCATGTTTAGCATGTTCGCCATCCTACTTAAGTTTTTTACCACAGAGGCTGATGGGTAATTCATCATTTTTGATGTCAGTAGATCTTGGGATATTCCAGTCTGAATGGAAATGTGGGATTCACTGACGCAATGGGTAGTATAGCCACACAACATATATCTTAACGTCCCATAGTTACAACATTTTGTCCCCTGTTGTATCATCCTCCACTTTGTTACAGTCAGATTTCCTTGGTGGAGAGTCTCAGTTCGTCTTAAGCACATAAATCAGGAGGTTCCAGCCAAAGGGGGTTCCTCTTAATGATATAGTCTCTTAATTAGATAAAGCCCCGATTCCCAATTTGCCTTCCGCCTAAGCAGTGGATGAAGCTGGAGACAAAACTGGACAGAGTGGGTTGCCAGGCGGGTTATGGCGACCTTCATCAACACATTGAGCAGGTTACCAGCGTGTGGTTTGTCCCCTGGGCACAACCACACCACACTTCATGTTGTCAGCCTCTAATCTAATTTTCCCGTTTGCAGCGTTTTGTTTTTGAACAAGGAAGCAGTCGTGCAAGAGATAAGGCTGAGAATGCAATAACGAGCCACAGTTGCATCGAAAACTGTGGCTATTTTTAGTTTATGGTTTGTGTTTTGAAGCTGGAGACAAGCTGTGTTTCGAAGAGCGTATTACAGGAAGGAAAAGGTACTTTAAAGACACATGCTGATATTGTGTATAATGTATGTATAATAAAATAATACTTATGCTTTATTCTTATTTAGAATGGGAACAGATAGACTGATAGATAGCTGATGTATATTACTTCTGAAGACTGTTATCAATAATAATAATAATAATAATAATAATAATAAATACTGCTGGCTTTTGAAGGAATTATACTGGGCACAAAAAGTATAGCAAGTCAACTTTAAATTTGATTTAAAATTGTTTATCAATGGTACAGCCTGGTCTATGATCACAAACATGCTGAATTAAACTGATTTGGAGTCAGCATGCTGGTATTTGCTCCCAGCTCTTTATTCAACTTCCATTTTTTGTGAACACGGTACACATTGTGCGGCCCATGCTGTTGTTTGTATTTATGAAGCCGGCCTGGAGGAACGCCGAGTGCTGTTGCCTCCGCTCTGCAGAATCCAGTCCGGTGTTTTGGACTCTGGTGCTGTGACCATACGATAGTGCTGAAAGGCCCATTTCTGCCTGCTTAATCAATCTCTTGTACAATTTCTTTTGAACTTAATTGACTGATTTTCTTTTTTGTTTTTTGTTTCTCTCTGGATGGGCATTTCAGGCAAGGTGAAGTGGGTGCAGTTTCACACTGCTGTTCTCTGGTCCTCATGAATCTCAATCTATTGATCAGACTGCTGCACGGGGAAGCCAAATCTGGGCCAGCTGCCCTGTCAGCAGTATCTATGCTGGTGCTTAGAGGGGAAAAACACAGAGGGGAATACAACCCAGCAACAATAACACAAACATCAACAGGAATTTGATTTTAAATGGCTGTTTTGAAAGATCTTGTGTAGCTTGACGTACGATTGCAGGAATTCAATGGACATTTTGATGACTTGATTGTAGACTGCAATGTGTGCATGAATTAGGTTTGTTAGGTGATTAACTAATTTGTGTTTGTTAATTACTGGTAAAAGTCTTCCTAAAACATAGTAATTAGCATTTTGTATGTGTGTGGTCTCTGAAGATGTGTTTTTTCGGAAGATGTATGCAGTTAAGTCATGCCACACTGTCACAAGCTGAAATGTCACTAGAGCCATCCAACAACGCACAATTATTAACAGTGACTGCGGTGCATTAACTATGAGTTTCACTCGAGTGATTAAATCATTTAAATTAATTCCGGAAGCCCACCAAACTGTCAACTCAAGAAATGTGTGAAATTTCTCTGCAAATGAGGCCAAACACTTGCATCATTCCAGTCATTGATTTAGCCGGGATGTGTGTTTATTTTATTTAAAAAAAAATGTGGTTTGACTGATGATGATGATGATGATGATGATGATGATGATGATGATGATGATGGAGTAGCTGCAGTGGGTGAAGGAGTAAATAAACAGCTCAAACGTGTTGTCAATACACATAAAAAAAAGAATCAGGACATGAAAGTTTGTGTGGAGGAAGAACTCCATCCGTCACATTAGCGTGTGTGTTTGGGAATGTGCGCGCGTGCGTGCGTGCGTGCGTGTTTGGTTTCATGCTTGGAATGGCAGCTGCATTTTTCTCTGTTAGTCATCACCAGTGTCTCGGGAGAGGTTCACTCCGTCTGCAGTCTTCCTCGATAGAAGATTAATGACGATGATTTATTAAGGTTACATCAGGAACCCATGTAAGAGGATTTCTAACTTCAAATTTAATAATTCATTAAAATTAAAATGTGATGATACAGCGCACCAACTACAGATGCTTCCCTAGAAAGCAGGCCGGTTAAACTTCAATCTCCGCACTGTGTGGCTGATTATTTAAAGTATTTAGATAATATGACGATGAAAGCCGTCTAGTTGTTTCACGTTCATATTTCACTCCCTAATTTTAGTAGAATAAGGACAGATGATCGTATTTGTATTGTAACCGGTCACATGACAGAGCCGAGCCATGAATCATCTCTAATTGAGTGGATATGGCAAGCTGTTGTGTCATTAAAAATATTCTTATTTATTTTATTTTTTTTAACATATACCCACGCTTTGATTTGGAGTGAACTGCTTCTGCTTGTAGGCTTAAAGGAAAATCATTATGTTTCACCATCAGCTCATCAATTTAAGTTAGTCTAATTGATCTCGTGTGTGTGAGCGCGTTTCTTTTTTTTTTCTTTTCCTAGCAGTCATTTATTTTGGCCAATTAGAGGGTAACAGATCAAGCTGAACGCAGCGCTGACATGTTTTCATCTTGTAAAATTGGTCCGGTGAAATTGTGTGCAAAAAAAAAAAAAAAAGGCTGCTCATGTTCACACGCAGGAGACATTGGAATGGTAGTTTTGGGGTTATGAAGTTTAAAAAAGAAATAAATATATAAACATCTGTCTGCTGCTGTTGAGACGCCAGTGAGAGCTGCAGAGCTGGTTTATAATCTACTTTCTCCTCAAGCATGAGTTATTGACAACATTTCGGGAAGTGTTGGAACAGTTCAATGACTTTTCTAGCGAAAAAATGTGCATGCGTCTGTATTTGTTCCTGTGAAGAACTGAGCTCTTAAATGATGAAAGAAAAAAAAGATCGCTGTGTGCTGTGCAGAATTTCAGATCAGAAAGAGTAATAATAATATATATTTTTTAATGTGTATATATAATATAATATCACTATTTCACTTTTTCAGCTGTAGGTGGTGCACATACGTAAACGTCCTTTTTGTGCTTTAACACCGCAGAACAATAATGCTAGAATGTTGTTTTGACAACACTCGGCACCAAGGCCACACAAGCTCCGATCGCGCTGTGGGTCCTTACACATTCATATTTTCTTGTTCCAATGGTTAAAAAAAAAAAAAAAAAAGATTTAGATTAGCACATGATAAATGTGGGTTCACACTTCCCGTTTACACGCCGACAGCAACTTTCTCCGGCCCTGGCCTGCTGCACCGTGGCATTGACAGCCGTCTGTGTCAGAGAAAAGGAAAAGTGAAAGGTCTGTCAGGGACGGTGAAATTATTTTTCCTGTCCTGATGCCCCTTTCTGACGGATAAGCTGTCCTCGCACACTCTCACCTCTGTCCTCACTCGGTCTCCGCGGTGAATGTGATTGATGGAAAAGTGCGGGCGGAAGAAAAATGCCGCCACTTGTTGCCGGGCAGAGGTCTCCTTCGGCGGCAACGTTTACACCCCCACATCCACCCACCCACCCCTCCCTCCATCCGCCGCAGAAAGACGTCACGCAGGTCACCAAACAAATAACGCAGGAGTCACTCCGCCTTCCGCGTCCATTGTGCGCTGGCATTGTGGAGTTCAGCCCCGGCGCTGTCAGACAATTGTCGAGTAAAAGGGAGGACGTGGGGAATTTAGAGGAGTCAAGCGGTGCCATTTTTAGAAAAGGCTTGTTTGGTTGTGCGCACGGTGGTGACACAAGGCCCATCCGAGAACCCCGTGTCTGCAGAGACGTCAGCATTGTTAACAGTGTGTGAAGCTTACAAGGCCGAGGTAAAAAAAACCAAAAAAAAACAAATACACATCCAACAACTTGGCGAGACGGATGTCTCGCACTCGGGCTTCGAATGGGATCATAAATGTAATCAGTGTGTGTAGTTTGTGTTGAAACGGCTCCTCCAGGATCCATTTGCCCTGAGTGAATTTAACATGTCGCCGGTGTTTATATATATATATGAAAAAAATAAAATTATGTTTACGAGGGGTGCAGGGGGGGGGGTGGAACAAGAGTCGTTTGTCATTTATTTATCATATGACACACATGTAAATGGATTACTTAGCCAGGGCTTTAAAGTCCATCCCCTCCTCCTCCCTCGCCCATCTCTCACTCCCGCCAGCCCTCTCTCTCTCTCTGTCTCTCTCCTGTCAGCAGAGCAGGCGCTCGTATCCATTACACGGGCTCCGCCGCCGTGATAAATCTGTCCGTCAGCCAGACATCATAATCAAATTGTTCCAGAGGTCATTTAACATCGCCGAGGAGGGACTTCACTTTAGCCCCCGGAAGATCCGGCTCCAATACAATTTATGTGTCAGAGATGAATCGTGGAATGAAACATTTAGGGAGAAAATGAACTGTCTTGCCCACTGAAATAGCCTCGTTATGGCCATCTGTGTCACTTTATCTACTAACTCGCAGCGCTGGTATTTAGGTGCTATTTGCCCTTCCACCCCGGCTGTGATTTGAATAGTAATCAATAATAGATAAGACATTTGCTGATGACAGGAGTGAGTGTACGGAATACCAGACACAGTTCCTTGTCCCGTGGTGCCGGAGCTAAAATGGAACTGATTTAATCGTAAATGAAATAGAGGCAAAGCTGCTTTATAATGCTCTTGTTGCTGGACCAGCTCCACAGTGAGACACCGGATAATTTGTATGTTCCAATACTAACTAACACAACTGCGGAGTCCACAGTCCTTTTATTGTTACCTCATTATACTTGCATAAGAACACTGCCGGAATTAATGTTAAGTGCTAATGTGCAAATTGTGCTCATTTTCATGTTTACGGCTACATTTGTGCGTGTGCGTGTGTGCGTGTGTGCGTGTGTGCGTGTGCGCGTGTGTGTGCGCGTGTGTGCGTGTGTGTGTGTGTGTGTGTGTTGCTGGCAGGTTGTGAGGCTTGAATCGAGTCTGGATGTTCTAATATGTTACATTAAACTTAATGATGACAATTAATGCAGTTTTAAAAAATGCTAAACCCCCTTTTACATGCATGGAATGACAAAATATTACATGTTGGAATAAACGGTACGTACGAATATGGATATTATGATTCAACAAAGTATCCATTCGATTTAGAGCTGCAATTTTTTTGCCAATCAATTCAACATCATTGAACATATCAACATATAATATCAAATATCAACATTATTGATAAAACTATGAAAACAACTTGAAATCCCACAGGATCTGTGGCAAATGTATTCCTATAGTTGGCATTCAACCTACTTTCATATAAGAATCTAAAACCTTAATTTTCTGCTGGTGCCTGATCCATCCAGTGTATTGGGGCCAGGGATCAAGCTTAATTGTGGGCTTCAGCTGCAGTACCCCCCCATCCCCTCCCTCGGTGCAGAAAATTACAAATTAAAAGCTCACTAATCAGGAGGCCGTACAGTGCCAAGAGCATTCCAAATTAATGAAAATGCGTATGCAGACACCATCGAGGCTTTCAGGCTCCTATTTTTTTTTTGCAATTTCTATGTGCAGGAGTGCAAAATCAGCTTTTGCTGCATGATGCTGTTTTAAATAAATGAGCGCACTGGTTCCATGGCCAAGCTTTTTAAAATTTCACCTGGTGATGATGGCTTTAGAAATTGACCTTTGCATGTCTGATTTAATTATTTTGGCGTATTTAAGAGTGGATTTTTTCTGTCGCTCTGATTCAGCATCCAGTTTGTCCTGGAATTAAGGGACATAGACCAAGAATCATGTTGATAACATAAACTTTGGTATGACCAAGGATTGGCTGTATGTGTGGTTGTGGATAGTCACTGCTTATTGAATTCATGCTTGGGGACAGTTCTTACTTTAAAACACAAGTACAAACTCCCAATGAGCGCATTGTGTGAGTGCTGCAGGAGCACTTTTCCAACATCAAGGCTCAAGTCATAGTTGTTTTTGAAGTGAAATAAACATGTGCGGATGAATAATTGATTTTATCTGCATTATTTGAGGGGGTAAGAACGGGTAAATATGCATGTTTTGGGTTCTTCAAAGAAATACCTAATGCATAAGTAATGCTTCCCACTTTTAAGTGTAAAGTCCCACTTTTGCTTTAGGTATTTTCTTTTCTCTTCGCCTGCCATCTCTGCAAACACAGATGGAACGGCACATCAAAGACGCCATCACGTGACACATTAAGAATGAGATGGAACGGCTGGAGATGTCTCTCCTCATTAATACGCTGCAGGTTTTCCCATTTGTGGCAGCGCCTTCTACGCATCCATCAGTCCGGTCGCGTGACATCATTATGAGGAACTCACAACGTCGCTCCTCTCGGGTCCTGTAGAGTTATTTCACAAAACCTGTCCACTCTCTCGCGGTGGTCTGAGGGGTACGAGGCCACGATGGTGGAAATGTAATTCAGTTCCGGAGATTTGATTCAGGCCTCTCGACCCTGTGGCAAAGCTCTGCTCGCGGCGTGGCACATCTGTTTGGACTTTAATTGGCTCCAGTGGTTCAGGAATAATTCAGAGCATGGCTGGGGGGGAGAGGGGGGCGGAAAAAAAGTGATGACAAATCGAATGTGGTCATTTCCTTAATCGATGTTTTCCTTAAGGCCAAACTCAGAGGTACAGGAAACAATCAAGAAAACAATGGCGGGTACAAGAGCAATTTTGTGGGACAGCAGCGTTGCAGATGGGAGGGAGGCCCATTAGAGAGAGGAGGCCCATTTGCAACCAAGCGGGCGAAACTGAACTCTCCCTCGGTGCAAAATGTATACATATCCGAGCAAGCATTCTATGCCGATGAACTGGAAGCTGGTGTCTTTTTAATACACAAGTGCCTACAAACTGTAAGGTTTACAGAGGAGCTCACGTTGATTGAAGAGTTTATTCGGCAGTAGTAACGGAACAAGTTGCAACATCGGTAAAAACCCCAAAAAGATATGAGTCTTTTTTTTTTCTTGTTGTCTTTATGCTGTTTTCATCCCTCTCTCTCTCTCCAACATCAAATAGAACATCACACGCTTACACGAGAACACAATGCTCCGTTTTCTTATTGCACATAAAACATTTTTTATGTGATATTTTATAATTGGTGTAACTGTAGGTTTGACTATGCTGAGAAACCTGAGGGTTCCCGATTAGGTTCCTGAGGTTGCCTCGGGTGGGACCTCATCACGGCCACGTGAACTTACAGTCGCCCTGTGCCAAGAAACGCATTAACCTGACAAAGTGGCATGAGTGGTAATGTTGTCGAATGGCCCTAGAAAAATACCTCTAAAAGGCTGGAGTTAGCTTTTTTTTGGATGGAAAGAAAATCCCTCTCATTTTTATTCTACCTTTTCCACATGAATAATTTACTGGTCATATGATTTGCTTTGGAATGAATTAAAACCATTTTAAATATTAATAAAATAAAATAATCTATATAATAAAAAAGATATATATATATTGATATAGGATTCTGTTTAAATATGCAGCAGACTTAATTTAAAGGTCTATATACATTTTTATTCAGACCATGTAGTGTCTAATATATTGGCAATTTCGACCCACGGGGTCACGCATATCAATACATTTAATTGGTTTACCAGAGTCATGAAAAATTTAAGGCTGTCCGCTAATCTGAGACTAATTCTTGGTTCAGGGTAGATAGAAATGGTTAAGGTGAGGGTTAATGCTCGCCTGTGTGAGGCACGGTCGGAAAAATCAATGAGCGGTCCCCACAAGCATAGCGTGACTGTTGGGAGAGTGCAGTTGATTGGAGAGCGCATGTCAACACTGAGCACCTGCATTGACTCCTGTCACATCACGACCGGCTCCTCTGGGAGCGTGTCGAGATCCACTCGCTCGATTATAAAGCGTACCCACCAAAGCGCACATCCGCGGCCGCACGTGTGTTTTTCTAAAACACACAGCTCAGGAAGTGATGCGGCTCTGGACCAGTTTGAGAGTTTATCTCTAGCTTCAGAGCACTTTTACAACATTTTGAAATCTCAGACACAAATTACTTTTTGTTAACCCTCCTGTTATGTTAAGACTTGACGTACATCGGTTATGTTTGGTGCAATTTCAATCAAATTTACTCCTACCTAAATTGATTGGATGTGCTTATTTGCAGAGGTTTTGTTCCCCCTGGCTAAATATTACCTTTTAATTTACATTTGATTCTAAAATGTTTTGAAAATTAACATTAGAAACATTCTTTTTACATTGTTTTACTCAGTCAGGCAATAAACTTGCATATGCCATGCATAACTGGATTGAGCATCAGTAGCTACCCATATTTTGATGATATATTAGGCTGGCTTGTTTGAGATATACTGTCTGAGTATGATGTTCATCAACAGTCATGTTTTCCCTTGAATTGTACAGCAAAAGCAGACTTTCAGCCCATTTATCCAACACTTCTATAATTGCAGCTAATTTATCTCTTTTGCGACGGCTGGGTTTGGTATCCCGGTTATCAATACAAATCCCCAATTACATTGTAGTTCCAGTTCTTGCATTCCACAAACTAGCACTTGTTTCTCATTTTGATTAGTACACTCAAGCCAACAACAACAACAACAACAATCCATAGGATGCTTGCCAGTCAACTGAATCAAGCGCTTTCCACTGTTAACCAAATAAACAGCTTCCTTCTACGTTGATCAATATAGGATTCTTTTTCTGTCAATTTTCAATTGGTGGTGAATTTGATAGCCGAGCTCTGCTTGTACATGGGGCCGATGTCCATGATTTATCATCTTTAGACTTCAATTTCTCACTCATACTAGATGCAGAGTGCGTGTCCTAAATATATGGGTTTGTTTTATTTTGTTTACAGGTCGCCAGCATGGTTCAACCCAATTCTAGACATTCGGGTCAATATGACCCGAAGCATAACTGATGTACACAATTGGCTCATAGAAAATAAATTATCTGAGAAGGTTTTTTTTTTTTTTTTGCATAGGTTTGAGACCCCGTGGTGCTAAATATGAGCTTCTTAAATGAGACCGTTCGCTGCCCATACTATAATATGCGTAAGCAACAGGTGAATATGGCGTGTTTTGGACTGTGTGAGACCACCATTTGGCTGTAGGAATGTAATGGACATCGCCACTAATGATTTTTGTATTAATTGACAAAATATCAACCATTAACATGAATAATTGTCACTTGTCCAGCACCTCGCCAGCTCATGGGATGCTGGAGCAGAGCTGGTCCTATCCTAATGGGGTGTAATGGCTTTAAAACGACCCCCCCCCAACCCCCCGGGCCCTCTACGACCTGTGATCATACCGGCAGAGCCTTAATAGTCTGCGCTATTATATCCAGAACATAGTCTTGTGGTAACACTCAACATCATTACACTCGAGTTAAGAGCTACTTTGCTCCGGACAACACTGGCTCACATCCCTTGTACGGCCTAGTTCATTAAAAAACTGAAAACTGCTCTCAGTCAGACGGATGAGTGCACAGAGGCCGCCTTTATTTATATTCATGTGGTATTTTTTATTATTATTTTTTTAAGGTCAATTTCCGTGTGTCCCTGTTTTACGGAAATTTAAAAAATTGCTTTTTCCACTAAATACAAGCCCGCACTGGGCAGCTATTTGGTTGTGGAAACCGATTGCCTCTGGTAAACCATTAAAAAAAAAAAGGATAGCTCGACTTTGTCTATAAGCTCTACGGCTGATTGCTGTGAAACTCTTTCCTGCTGAGGAGGCATAAATAAAAATACTTTTTCTTTTTTTTTTTTTTTTTTTAGTGGTGCTCTTCAGTCTGTATTCAAATGGGATCGATAGGACAATAGGAGCATATTCACATGGTCTGCAATTGCAAGTGATTGATAGTGACTGGACAGCGGCAGAAGATGGAATGTCTTATTGAGTAAAATTACTGAGAAGCAGGGAACCGTCGGATGACTAATAGACGAGCCTGTCCGCTTGTCACTGTTCCCACACAGTGCGGCTCCATGAATGGATCCACATCTCTTTAGTAAACAATGCATGACACAAAAAATAGCAGGAAAACATCAGCCGAATGACACATATTTATTATTATTATTTTTTAATTTTTTTTACGCTCGCCAACCTGATCGAGAAAGAATATATTTACAGCAGTGACAAACGGAAAACAACAGGAAACCAGAGGCAGAGGTCTGCGTAATTCAATGTGTTTAATTTCCGCGGTGTTGGTGGGAGAACAAAGGTTTCTGGGTAGCTGTGAGACAATGTAAAAGAAGAAGAGTCACGAGCAGTGCAAGACATCCAGGGTGACGACCCCCGATGAGTATTCCAGCTATAGGCATGATGAGGCCTGGTTCACTGGAGTCTTATCCTTATTACTTTTGGTTATAATGAGGGTCAGGCTGTTAGGCCATCCAGCTCTGATCAC
Source organism: Colistium nudipinnis (assembly GCA_016785305.1). Classification (NCBI taxonomy): domain Eukaryota; kingdom Metazoa; phylum Chordata; class Actinopteri; order Pleuronectiformes; family Rhombosoleidae; genus Colistium; species Colistium nudipinnis. The sequence goes on from JAFBJU010001775.1 coordinate 383,251, forward strand.
CCTTATTAGGGACCCAGGGAGACGGAGAGGGGGAAGAAAAACCCGAGAAGTTGTTCACACAGAGAAAACAGCCTTTTTTTTTTTTTTTTCTTCTTGCTTCTGCTTTTTTATCCTTTTTATCCTATATCCAGAAAAATCTGGATATAGGATACCCGCATGCAATCTCATGGATTCTCTTTGATTTTATTTTGTTCTCAGCAATTAAGGGCGGGCAAGCCAGAGACAAATGAAAAGCCCCTGGTAATTACACTTGGCACGCACACGCACACGCACACGCGCGCACGCGCACGCGCGCACGCGCGCACACACACGAGCAGGACACAAGAACAGGCCAAGAGATACGTGTCTTTTTCCACTGCAGACTTTTGTAACATGTAAGTGGCAGATTGGTAGAAGAATAAAGCTGTAAAATAATGAGCATGAAGTCATTAAAGAGGGCTCTGATAGTAGAAGTTCCCCCTGTGACTGAAACATGAAAAACACACACAATGAAATTGAATTAAACACCCAAAGTCACCGTGCTCCGCCGCACAGGTTGTCGAGGTCGTACAGGATTAATTGGACTAAATTAATAATATAGAGGGTTAAATCATTTTGAGATTATCAAATTGGGAGCAGGCTGCTCGCAAAAGGGTACACTCCTGATATGAATCAGTTCATCCAATGCACTTCAGACAATCTTAATGATTTTAACAAGACTTTTTTTCCATAGCTTTAAAGAGGGGTTCTTATCAACACAAAAAATATCTGTCAACAGTTGGACATTGGACATTTCACAAATTTTTCCTCCAACCTTCTGAATACATTTTCTTTCATAAACAAAAAAAAAATATTCCGAAGGTGAAGAATGTTCCACAATTATCTGAATGCATGTCAACAGCGTATCCACTTCTGCTTTTTCTATGCATGTAGGTCTCGCAGGCCACACGACAGCATCCCTTCAGTGAAAGCTGTACTTGAGGAAAGTGAAAGCAGCAGAAGAAAAAGGAAAAAAATAAACACTCTGTAGCTTATACATACACACACATGCATTATTTTACATGTCGAGAGTTCAGGACCGTGCAACACAATCTGGAATGAGTACGCCTCTGAAAACAGGAAATGAAGGCATTTGGAAATTGTGCAAAGCATCATAGTGCAATAAAAAAAAAAAAGTCTCATTCCTGGATAATGTGAGCATTTGAAGGCTGACGTAGAAGAGGACCGAGTGGAGACACAGGACAAGGTTCAATTATAAATGACAAAAGCCCTCGGTGCATCACAGCTGACTGGAGAGTAATTCTGGTTCATTTCCATTCAGGATGGAAAGGGGCGCAGGCATATGGTTAGGCAGCTGCTGCCTTCGCTAACGTGTGGAGCGCATGGTGACAGGCTGGATGTTCTGGATCTCCTTAATGATGAAGTAACGTCACTCGGATTATAACTTGGAAGTGTCTCAGGAACGTCTGAAAAAGCCATCACTCTATAATTAACCTGACACCCACATGAAGAGGGTTTCAATGTATGAAGCTGACGTTGCATATTTATTTGCACACTCCGCAGAGTTACGGAGCGACGTTCCCATTTACTCCGAGTTGTGTTTTTTTTTTTCGGTGACTTGATGGCACCAAGTTCAATATTCTCACTTCTTCTATTTCGGTCTTTATCATAACTCGAAGGAAATATCTGCTGTTTGAAAAAATAAGAAATAAATCCAGGAATCTGGTGGACTCATCTATAAATCAACCTAGAAGTTATCTTCGTTCAGGCCGAATGTATGGGTGGATTTTATTTATTCCTTTTTTTACACTGCTTAACTCGCGTCTCCTGTGTGCTGAAGTTAAGATACAGCGTGCGGCACGTCTAAAAAAGACCCAACACAGTTTATGTCACAATTTCCGCAGTGGATAAATCCACCTCCAGCTACATCGCGGTGAGCGTGTGCAGGAATGCTGCTGAGATTGTCTCTGCGTGTCATGTGACCTGTGGGGCTGCCTTATTGATTGACTTTTCATGCGCGGCCTATGACTCATAGGGGATGTGGGTATTTGAGTGAGGGGGGAAAAAGGAGAACAGGTTTATTTGTGCGTATAAACCGAGAGATTTCTGAGCAGCCATTTTCCGCCGGAGAGACTGAGTGTGGATATTGTTGACAAACAAAGAGCAGAGAGAGAGAGAGAGAAAGAGAGAGAGGGTGGCCGAGAGAAGAGAGTGAGTCATGGAAGCAGAGGGGAGGAAGCAGCCCGGGGCTGTCGCATGTGGATGTGGACTCTTTAAAGCCATGGAATGAAACGGGAGAAGTAGCGATGGGGGGGATGCCACTCGTCAGACCCCGGCCTCGGCCCCTGCATCTTCTTATCACCGGCAGCAGGCCGTGGCCAGAGGGCCCCGCACAGATGAGAACCGCGGTGCCGCCGGGACCACAGGGGCCTCCAACCGGAGCGCGCTCGGGGTATGAATGATGTATGACGGGCGTCACGTCATTCAAAACAGGCTCATACTGCAGTGAATTAAGGTCCCGAAAGGTGAAAACTTTTAAGCCTGCTACTCCCAGGCAGCGCGTGGCGAGTGTTTAGCGGAGGTCAAAGGTTAATTGCCTTCCCAGAAGTCTCCGGGGGTGGACTGTTGTGTATTTCACGGAGACCGCACTGTAACTCTGCAACTCGCGCGCTGTCTCTCTCTCTTTGGGTTTCGGCATTGCAGACCGTGCCGGCGTGGGAGGACATTACCACTGGCGTTGCAATGGTGAGCTGACCAATTTCAAAACACATGTGTTCAATTATACCTGAGAAGCTGGAGATAATTAACTCTCTTCCCTGTGGCTGCTGCTGAATTACTATTGATTCCAGCAACTGAGGATCCGGCCCGAGCTCTTCTCTGCAGGAACGTGCATGCCGAGAGATTATGAAGTCATAAACTGGTCATTTGCGTGTGTGTTTTCCTTTTAATCAGCTTCACAATCGGATCTCAATCAATCACAATCACATTTTGAGAGCCGAATGTCTTCATTCAAACCATTCAGGGGGGATTTCATGAAAAGTATGCACTATAAGAAAGAAGTTGAATATTTCACTGTTTAAAAAAAAAACAGTTTTTGTAACACAAAGCTACATAGAGAAACTAAATTCAATGATGCAGACAAACCTTGAATATAACTTGAATAAATGGCACTCTCCCCTTTGAGTGGCTTTTTGTCACTTATGCGATTAATTACCAGGGAAACAAGCTGCATTGAGTCTCGTTTTCAAAAACTAAAAACATGCCATATTGCATATCTTACTTTGTATTTACGGAAAAAAATCAGCAAAAATGGAAAAGCAAACCTGGAATCCGAATAACTTTGTGACAACAGAAACCCATTTCCACTGCACTGGTTGCCATGGCAGCCTCTTCTTGATGGTTCTATTAATGGCTGATAAGTAGTAGTAAGCATTGCCGGTGTCGAGGAGAAGCATTTTCATAAAGTGAAATTATGTGAAATTTGTAGCTGCCCCTTCGATGGTAACCGAACATGAGAGGCGTCCCAGCCTTTTAATGCCACAAACGGCAGAATCACGCCGTCACTCGGCAGGATTCGCTTTTAATTTGGAGCCTCGCCAGCTCCGGTATATTTGATTTGGCCACATTGATCTGCTGCAGCACAGGATTTTCTTAAAAGGAACTATTAAAAAAAAACAAACCAATGTCCTTTTACAGAGGAACAGAACAGGAATGTTTTACTGCCATTTTTATTGCATTAATGGAAGCCAGGAGCCAAGATCAGCAGCAGAATAAATGCTGTGTCATTACTTTAAACTGAACCGACACATTTTCAAACTTTCTCACTCTTAAAGCTCTTTGGGAAACTCAATGCCGATAGGGGGCATTCATCCCGATCTCCCAGCAACCTAAAATTCCTAAACGTCTCCTCAGTAAGCAGCTTTTTCAAAGAAAAAAAAAACAAAAAAAAAACTTAATAGAGGTTTTCATCTCTGGAGTGTCTTCATGGTGCAAAAAGGGCCGTCTGTACCCAGCTCGGCTACAGAAAATCAATTTGCTCCCCTCAGAATTAACTGTGTCCAATTCCCACGGATATGTTTATTTCATTCACTCTAAATGAGATTATGGACCAGCAGAGTGACCCTAAACATATCCGCAGCAAATCCATTTCTAGACGCGCTGTGTGTGTATTACTCAAGTTGAAGCATAAAAGCAGCCTATGTAGTTCAAGTCATTAAGGAGAATAAATAAGAACGTTTAGATGTTTGAAGATTCATACCATAACAAGTATTGCTTGTTATCTCCCATTTGCATTCTCTCATATGCTGTGAGCTTCATCATCTGGCTGGCAGCGATGCATCATGGGACGCTTGAACAAAGTTCAACCTAATATCAATGTCCCATTGAAACCCGATACTCGGCCTCCTTTGTTTAAATGACTGGCTTTAGCAGCCGTCATCAATTATTGATTGCACTCTGCTAAACAACACTGAATAATATATATAGTGGTGGCAACCGAATCCTTACAGTGACAGTGAACCTGACAACACCATGACACCTGCAGCAGCACTTCTGCCATGTGAATGGGTGAATTCAGTCTGATTGGAATATGTCAGTCAACCAAGGAAAGTCTTATGTTGACGAACACATTCCATGGAAAAGTGCACGGAGCAACTAAAAGGTAAATTAACTGGAGTTTTTTTTTTTTTTGAAGGACAACTGTCTTCCAAAGCTTCTTTTATTCGATGACTGGTGGGCAGGATGAGAGTATGCCTCTAGCTACTCATAGAGTCAAAACACTCAACACAACTGTAAGAGTCTGAGTAGAGTAAAGTCGCAGTGACGCCTGTCCGCGAGCGAGGTGCGACAAAGCTGCAGTTCCTGAGCATGGTGATCACGTGGAATTTTTATGTGATATGTTCCCCAACACAGATTTGTCGCTTTCCCCGCAATTTTCTGCGTCAACTTAAAAAAAATAATAACATCAAAAGAATATTCAGCAAGGATTACAGTAACCCCTCTTGAGTCGCCCCAAAAGTAGGCCGACGCATTCCTCTGCGGATGAATTGCCTTCCTCGTATAAAAATGACCTGCGATGCACGGGCACTAAACAGATAGCGCAAATCCAGGAAAAGCTGCAGCTTCTGAGGATTAAAGTCCAAAGTGCCCCAGAGAACCAGAACAGGGCCAAGGATCAATTCCTACTTCATTGGACACCAATTTAAAGTCACTCAGAGTTGATTCACTTGGCTGCGGGGCCAGGTTCCGGGGGCCCTTTGTAATGAGATTCATGCTGCTTCTCCCTATCTTCAGCCAGCTCTGACATCCTGGATACATTTATCCTGCGCGCGTACACACACACACACACACACACACACACACACACACACACACACACACACACACACACACACACACACACACACACACACACACACAC
>JAFBJU010001775.1:388973-409731 GCA_016785305.1 Colistium nudipinnis
CATCATCATCGACATCATCACTCCTGGATATGACCGAAAAAAAGCCCTTAGTTTTTTGTTTTTTTTTACGTGGAAAATAGGAAAAAGCCAAACCACAGTGAAGAATGGCCCTTATAGCCACGAGGACCCTCTGAGATGCCGCGGTGTCGGGTGTTTCACCCCCGTCCGCGTTTCCCAGACCTCCGCTCTCATCCCAAACTCGTCCTTCCGTGCCGTTGATCCCCGGCGCGCAGAGGTGCGATCTAGGCCAGACGTTCATTTTCCCCTTTTAGAAGCCTGCTAATGAAGTCGCAAACAGGCCGAGCCGGTGGGACGCACACCCGGGGCCTCCGTCGTAAAGATTTGAGGGAGACTTGAGGACTAATTGGCAGCACCCCTGTTTCCTGTGTAATTGCACTTATCTATCGAGTCACCTTCGAGGGTCATTAAGAGGCTCTGAATTAATTGAGCGGGGCGCTGCGGAGTGGAGGCGGGAGAGAGAGCGAGAGAGAGGGGAACCAGGCGGAGCGGATATTTTGGACCATTACGCCGCTCTCGGAGAAAAAGACTTTCCTCCTAGTCCGTCACGTCCGCTCACATGGGACACTTTCAATCAGTCCGCCTCAATCGCTCCGCCGCCGCCGTCACTAACAAATGCTCCCAACACTTTTCTTTTTATAGAATTCTCAGTGATCATTATTTCAACGCCCCTTACTCCCAGCTGCCCACACTAATGGGTCAGATAGACCACTTTTAGAGCGTGATGGAGTAATGACAGTGCTTTTAGCCCCCCCCCGTGTGATGGGGGTGTTGGAGGAATAAAAAATAAATAAAAAAAACAGGCTGGTGGAGAGAGAGAGAGAGTTGCTTGAAGTGGCATGTGGAGGCAGTGTGTTCCAAATTCACATTTCTCATCAAATCAAGGGCACATAAACTACCTGCCGACATAAAACTGAGAAAACTGAGTGTGATGAAAATCGGAGCTGGGGGGGGGGCACTACTGAGGGGCGCGTTTGGGGTTGCTTGCTATACTATGGAAGGTTGAAATAAATGTTCAAGGTCGCTTGTCGTGTCGGAAGAACTCTCCAGCCTTGGCGTGGCTGGATTATGAGAATGCAGACCCCTGGGTCTATGTATACATATATATGTTAAAGCCCCCCCCCTCCTCCTCCTCCTTCAATAGGAGCAAGACCTCCAGACTTTAAGACGCCCAAAACATGATGGCCAAGCTCGTTGCTGTGGCATATGTGGTTGTCTCTGTGTAGTTGTCTTGAGTCTTGTTTTGTTGTGTGTGGGTGTGTGTGTGTGTATGGGTGTGTGTGTGTGTGTGTGTGTGTCTGTCTGTGTGGTAATTTTTTTCCCGGTGTAAAGCTCAGGTCCGGCTTTTAGTCGGCGTCAGGAGGTTCGGGCGAGATCAGCGCTTCCCTTTTGTCGGCTCAGCAGGTCGGCTCTCCCACGAGGCTTGCGCGGATTACAGCGGTAACGGTCAGAGGAAACCCTCTAAATGTGGGAGGATGCAACCTCCAGCATCACATTTACCTTCGTGCATGAATGTTTAGCAATGGCGGCTGAACAAAACGGGGAGGTTAACCTTCTCTATTGCTTTCGCGTTGATGCGTCCGCTGAAGTTCTTGCTTTCCTCACGTCTCTGTTGTGTGTTGGTACGGCTAGATTAGGCTGGTGCCTTAGCTGTTTGAGGGGGGAGATGGATGCTGATGGGCCTGACCTTTCATTTGCGTGCTCCGCCAGGCGTGGCACACACACACACACACACACACACACACACACACACATTGGCACAGGAAGCGCTTTTCAACCCGCCGTTGTGTGCAAACAATATGTTTGTGTGCTCGCTGTAATCTCTTACTAAAACATCCGCAGCTTTCTCGCCGAGGAAGAGGCAGGAGACGGGCCGAAAAGGGCATATTTGTGTTCTGCCACTTTGTGCGGCAAGAAAAAAAAAAAAGAAAAAATGGGGGCCAGAGATTTGAACAACTGCATTGTAGGAAAGAGAGAGGGGGAGAGAGAAAGAGCGAGAGAGGAGCGTAGGCTGAAGCAAAATGTCAACATGATAAATCCAACCTTTACAAGCCGTCTCTACTATAAGCGTTGTGTCACAGGATTAATAATCAGATATATCAAATTATTTTGGGAATAATTAATCCACTGTGGTGTGTCACCTGGACCCTGCTGTGGGGTCTTAAAAAAAAAAAATATATATATATTTATTTATTGCTATTTTTATTGGCCGAGAGGATGGAGCCAGGTAAACAAGCCGAGCCGGAGCTCAGCCGTGGGTCGGGCTCAGGTGGGGAGACGGATCAGTCTCTCTCAACTGGGTGGTGTGTCTGATGGAGAGGGGTCGTCATCGTTCCACAGGGTTCTACTTCAGAGACCACCGATCGCCACGGTGCAGTTTGAGGGTGTCGTTTGAGCCGGCTCTGCAGAAGCTGTAATGTGTAGAAAATGATATACACCCCGGCTTTACGGTCTCGTGGCTTTTGATCAAGCGCGAAGTGTATGCATTGACAGGCCGCCCTATAAAACCTTCCTCGTGCCGTATCAAGTCTATCTGCAGGCACCGCGTTGTTAAAGCTCACATCCTCTTTTAAAAGGTTAAAGGACATGATGGTTAATTTACAGCTCCAAAAGCTCGCACTTTATGACTGAATAATCTTTCTTTTTAATTAATGAATGTGAACGGGGATGCAGTTTTGAGCATATGCATTAATGATTTTCATGCCGTGTATTGTATGCAAATGATTATAGAGTTGAAATGAAATATTCAATTTGAAAACACAATTAAAAAAGAATCTCTATAAATGGATTAATTTAATTTTTCTGTATATGCGTGACCGAGTGTTCAAGCTCAACTAATTTGGTTTTAATTGATTGATACATTGCTGTACATGAAATCTTTTTTGAACACTCTGCTCCAGACGATTCAGGCTCTGTAGATCCTCCACACTTTGGGAGAACAAGATCTATATGGAACCTAATGAGTGTTCACAGAGCTGAGCAGCAGGGGGCGAAGATTGATGGCTTTCATTGTGATAAAGGTAATCTTATTACATGGCCATTAATAAAACATCATTCATTAAGTGGAGTAATATAGCGCCCATCAGTGCTGTTGACTTAAACTGACGTCTAATCAATAGACTCGGGGGAATTCAAACATCAAGGGACCTCTGCCTTTAATTGTTGCTTTTTTTTTTTTTTTTTTTGGAAGAACATCTCATCATCTATGTATGGTTATTTAGTCGTGGAGGCTATCTTCCGCAAGCCGCGGCTGGTAATGTTTTATAGACTTGCGAAGAGGAGCTTAGTTTGTCAAGTGTAAGAAGTACATTCTCGGCTCTTTCTCTTCAGGAGGTGATCATTTCCTGAGGCAGATGAAGTGGTAAATGCAGCTTTCCTAACTTAAGAGACTATGTGGGAGTGAGGAAGGTTACCGTGAGTCAGGAGAGAATAGTTCAGAAAAAAAAACCTCATGGGTGGATAAGAAGGCAGATTAAGAGATTACCAGTTTTACTGCGAGACACATTCTTCAGGCATCAAACCTCCAGTTTTCCTCTTTCCAAAAAAGGGATAAAATAAAGAATTCAGGGTTTATCTCTGAAATATATTTGTGCTTCATAAAATAACATTTCAAAGAAGCCGACGTGAATTGAACATAGTTCAATTTTTAACCAGCCAGTCTCAGCTTCTCAGCCACCGTCCCCTTCAGGCTACAGACGGAGGCTCTGAGATTCTGCTGTTGGGCACATGGAGGAATACAAATTCTTCTTCTGTATATGTGACAGTGTGTGGATACATATGTGGAGAACAGAGCAGGTCAAACCGGGCCGAAAAAATGGATGTGACAGTGCATGAGTAAAAACAATTTGGTGCACACATGTGCAGTCATGTCTCAGAGATTATGGACCTTCTCTCCACAATCACCACTCAGAGGAAACCAATCTCGCCCAGTTCAGGGCGCATGACGGTCATCCTTCTTACTGACTTACGCACTCGCAAGACAAACACGCAGCAATCCTGCTCGGCTTGCATGTCCTTCTCTGCCCCCTTGGGTCAATAGCTCCCTCATTCAGCCCTCTAACCGAGCGCAGGGCTCCTACATATATAACATAGAGCAGTCCTGCTATATATCCTCATGTGCCTGGTTCAATGGTGCATCTCTTTTCTCATTCACTCGAATCAGAAATCCTGATTTTTTTAGCCGTCCAACCACATTCAGCCCCTGCTCAAGTTGAGAACTATAATCTGGTTGCTTCCATTTATATCTGACGCTGTTTTCATACAGGTCTCAGAGTTCCTCTGTTGGAACGCCCTCCTCGGTTCAAACCCGTCAAGCCTCAACAACGGCCACTCATCTGAAGAGCTCTGTTGTCTGTGAGAGAAGCCCTCTGGACAGATGGAACCACAGCTCAGTCTTAGATTCTTATCTTGCTAAACCTATCAGCAGACCTGAACCACCGCATCCTGCTATCTGTACCCTCTGATATGAACGTACTGCGATAAGTACTTTCTTGCTTTGAATCCGTGACCTTAATGTGTCATGGCGAGGAAAGATGTCCCTATCCCATTACCTCCCCACAGGTGTACCCCAAGGCTCAATACTGGGGCCCCTTTTGCGATACACATTACTTTTGATTCAATTGTCCACTCTCTTGACTTCTCCTATCACTGCTACGCACATGACACACAACACTTGTGATTCCTACCAGATGGCCCCAAAATCTGTGCAGTCTATTACGTTTTCAACCTCCAGGTGGTTTAGTGAGCTGTCTCAGGTGTGATTACCTGCAGGAGAGTAGGGAGGGTGGAACCCAGAGAGATACAGGATACAGGAAACCCAATAGACACAGACATACACAACAATAAGGTTCCTCCCTACCCATAAGAACGCAACGTGCTATGTTATGTAACTAAAAAACACATGCCAAGCATTTCTTTTCTAGATCTGTACACCTGGTATATTGTATACATTATTATCATCATGCAATCACAGTGCATGTAATGTGCACCAAAGGGCCACAGACAAAATAAACACAGGTCAATGTATTCATAATTACACTATGAGGCTGCAAACACCTACATTGTTGCGACTGAGTCCACAGCCCCTTCAGGAAAATTTGAGATTACACTTAATCTTGCCATAATAAGCCTCTTTGTGGCAGGCTCATAGCAGATGCTCGGTTCTATTGTCTGTGCTGAATAGATGACAAGATACAGCAAAGCGTATAAAAGGTACAGGAAGTGATGTCACAAGCGATAAGCAATAACAAGGACACACAGCTGCATAATTTGTATCTCCATCTTTGGAAAGGACTTTTTGTCCCTGCTCTCTTTCCATAGTGTCTCTTATCTACAGCAATAATTAAACCCACAAGGGAGTATTTTATGATGGACATATAAACCTATTTAAAATGGAATTAAAGATGTTATCACACAGCCTGAAATAATGAAATGCTTTGGGGAATTACAATCAGCGCCTTCCTCTCGCTGGCTTTCTGCGCCTGAATTGAAAGGGAACTACTCCTCCATGTTGAAGATTACACAAGCCATTTGACTTGTTGCTCTTAGGAGCCCTGTGTGTTGAGAGATGTAGCTCTATTCACGATGGTTTCCATCGTTCATTTATGCAACGCGAGACATGCTCCCGCGGTTGATGGACTTTTGCACTCCACGTGATGCTGAAAATAGTCCTTAACCCTTGTGTTGTGTTTGAAAGCTGTTTCTGTCCCCGGTGTTCGCATGTCCATTTTGACCCATGACCCAACAAACAATAACCGTCCAATGTTGTTTTGACTACATCATAAATAACGTGTAATGCATTCATAACCATACAAAGTACGGGAAGTGGGTGAAAGTTCAGGAAGCCCAAAAGTATCTTGCACTTTCCCCCCACTCTTCCGATGTCAGTGGATGAAAACCTGTTTTCCACTTTTTAGGGGTTACACATGTTGAGTTATTCACAACTTTTCATTTTTCTATATTTAAAATAAAAATAATGCAATTTTTGAGAACTGAGAGAACTTCGGAAATGGCTAAAGTGGTCAACGTTAGTTTTGTAGTTTTTATATAGCTGGTGTGGAGGATATCATGAAGTCTTGTTCCTATAGAAAACAAACTAGATGGTAGTTATTTTTCAACTTGAGCTTGAAAGGGGTCACAGCGGATCCGAACATAACATGAGGGTTAATATTTCTCAGGTGGCAAACCCTTTTTTTAAACTGAAATCTCCAAGGCTAATGAGCGGGGATGGTTTCATTTTCATAATTGCTCACTTTACTGTGATTCATTAATACAGGAGATCGATAAAACCGGGAACGGAGCCCCGGAAAAGCCGAGTCTCTCTTTTTATTCTTAGCCACCTTTTCTTACACACTAGATCCTACTTAATCAGACCTCTTCATCCTGGCCTATTACTACCGCTGGGTCATGGTAACCCCTCGTGAAACTTGGTAGGCTCCGTTCCATTACCCTCTTTCAGCAGTAATGACTCTGAGAGTTCCTCTCTGATGCGCAATAATGCAACGCTTGGAGAGGGTGGGAGGCTGTGTGCTATAGAGATAACCAGTATCTCATTAACAGGACCACATTCGGCTCACAGGCTCTCCGGCGAGGACCGAAGAGCGAAGGAGGAGACACTTTTTTGTTGCATATTGAAGCCGCGCAAGAATTAAAGTAGGATGAGCGGCAGCTAATGAATCCAGTTGACCTTTGGCTCTGACGCTCTTCAAAAGGCAGACGTTGCAACTTAAGCAGGTCAGCAGTTTGAATTGGCAAACTTGCAAACTTTATCAGTGCATTTAGTGTGCGCGAGAAATGACTTTAATACCAATTATGTGAGTTGAGGAAACGGGGCGGAGGTGATTGTGTCTGCGGAGGCACACGAGATTCCTCTTGTCCTCACCAAGATGCAATCTGATATAAAATGATCTGTCCACTTGGCTCCCCGGATGGTGTCTTATCCCTCATGGAAGCAATTTGCTCTGTCTCTGGGCGTCACATTTCCCCAACATTAACCGCACGATTAAAAACTCATTTCAGCTGTAATTCCACAGCTAAGCACCTATTCCTCTCTGATGTTAGATCCCCATAATCCACCGCGTGACGTATGCCTCCGCTTCTTTCGGGGGAAGCCATTCCCACCTGCCACTGCACCAAATGTTTTAATTAAAAGAAAAAAAAACAAAACGTGTACTCCGGTAATAAGACTCCTGTGCTGTTGCTGTAAGCGCTGTAATTTCCAAAGAAAACTACACCAGACACAATGCTTTGGTTGTACAATGCAATGCAAAGTAGAAAAAAAAAAACGGCTCACACCCAATGAGCAAATGAGGTGTTAACTTACATTAAATAATGTGCTGCACTCTGAGGCATCAAATATTCATGGAAACCAGTCTGCATTGGTGTTCGACACTTTCTTCTCTTTGCAGGTTTATAATTTAGTTTGAGTTCGGGAGATCCTCATCGTAGATTCCTCACTTAACACAGTTGACGTGATTTTTTTATAGATTTTTTTTTTTGCTATAGGTGTAAACGTACGTGATGCGTTGTGGGGGGGGGGGATGTGAAGCCCGGACCCTCAGGGAGCCATATCGATACCTTGGACTCCTTTCACCATCTGATATGTTGTTTATTGTCGCTGGATCTCTCCCCCTTGTACGTCTGCACTCCAAGATTCATTTGGCTCTCGCTGCCCGTGTGAAGTGTATCGTATCATCACGGGGGCCTGAGAGACTGTGACGGTGACCTTGAGGGTGCACTGGATCTTCTTTCTCAGTCCGTGTCACTGTAGGATGGCGTGGCGGTCACCGTGCGTGCGCGCGCGCGCGCGTGTGGGAAGAAGAAATCTAGCATAATCTAGCCAATCATCTACCACCACAATAAACCATCACTTTATTGTTTCCTTCCTGTCCTGTTTGTATTATAGCGCTGTGGCCCGGCCGTAATCTGTCATTCATAATTAGTAGTAGTAGAATGAGCTGAACACAACAATAATCGAGACAAAAGAAAAAAAAAAGAAAGGAGATGGGGTCATGGTAGAGGTGATGTGGAGGGGGTTAAGGCGCAGACTGAGCTCTGCTGTGTTCTTCACACGTCTTGGAGATTTATCCCTTTGACGCAAGCGCTGCAGTATTGATCGCACCTATAGTCTATAGGTAACACATGCCCACTTCACACAGTGATCCATACATCATCACGTTGGGAGCTTAAACCACTGCCATCACTCATGGGAGTACAGTCCTTGTTGGACAGGCCTTGAAGAAAATGAGCCAGTCCACCAGCGAAGGCGGTTCATACACAATCCCGTGCATATACAAAAAAAAAAAAAAAATAGGTCATTCGCTCATTTGTATGGCCGAGATGTTTACAGGAAGCGGTGCAACATGTCGATGTGTAACCGTCAAGTGCAGGCTGGGCAGATGGAGAAAAAAAAAGAAATCCCTCATTAATCTGTAAAACTAGCATCAAAGTTCCCTCCCAAGTTTCATCTGCAGTGTATCACAGCACAGCCGCAGGAAAAAGATGCCGGAGCCACTGGTGGTTTTATTGGCGGGTTTTTAACGAGCACATGAATGAGAATGACGGGGACTCGATCAGAAATCGCGCCGATCGGCTCCCAGCGTGCATGGAGAATTTGCGCAGTATTAACTTGCCGGGTCAGTTAGACATATTGATCCCTGGGAAGGGGGTTCTCCAGCAGTGACCTTCATGATTTGAGGAATTTGATTAAATATGCATTATTACAGACCTTTCCAGCCATGATGCTTATGGATGGAGAAACATTTTGAAAATGTCAAGTTCTCTCATTTCTATACTGCGGATACATCGCTTGAATCGCTTTAATGGAGCTGAAGGAACAAACGCAGTAGAGTGTAGTCGCTTGGGCCATTTTTCTTTCGCTCCGAAAAGCACATTTGATTTGCATGGGATGATGCCATTGTCTTTGTATGGGGAGATGAAAGTTTGTTTATCCCAATGTCGCCAGATTAGCATAGTTAGATTTTGTAATAGCAAAAATATCCCCCAATGAAAACATGCCAAGGGGCTTAAAGGATTAGATATTTGACCTTGTGGGAAATGATGGAAAACATTTGAATCCTCACGTTACCTTTACGGAGCATTTTAAAGAGGAAAACTGTGTTAATATTGCGTCCAGCTTTTGACTTGGAGACAACTGAGCAACCACGGACCAACATAAAAAAAAAAAAGCTACGTAATGAAACAAACGGAAAGGAAATGGATGTAGCAGAGAAGAGAAATTTCCTCCTCCGCTCTGTGCGGGTTATAAAGTTATAAAGAAAATCTCTCGCTCGTCTAAATTGGCTGTCAGAATCCTTGAAATGTGTCCCTGTCTTTGTAAAACACTTTCACTGCCTGACATAACTCCTCTTCCACGTGCTTTTTTTTCTTCTTCTTTTTTTTCTTCCCCCCCCCCCCCCCCTGCTCCCCCCCGAATTCATCAAAAGGGAAGTGAAAGTAAACATTTATTCGCCGCGCTGTGTGCATCGGCTTTAATAATAAAGTCTACCAGAGCTATCTGGCAAAGGTGCCTCAGGAATCCGCCACCTGAAAAGCAGACGGACGCTTGTTAACCTTCACGCGGCCAGGGAATAGCACCGCGATAAGAATCTCTATCTGGCTCTTCTTTCTCTTAATTTCCTGTGCCTTTAGATGGGCTGGTGGAGGGGAAACAAAAAAAAAAAAAAAACCCACAAGAAATGAGAGACGCCATCGCTCATGGCAGAGATATGAGCAGCCCCGGTGCACACACACACACACAACTGTTTGTCAGTTCATGAAGTATTGATGAATCCCAGCCACTCGGGCGGGAGCCCCGTGTTTGCCATATGGACTATTGATATATACGGTGCCGCGGCGCAAATTGCTCCATTTATTCATAGAGCGATCGCATGTGTTCATTGATTAATAGTTGATTAGATGTTAGATGTTCGACACACAGTACACGACCCCGACAACAGAGACATTTTTTTATAGACACGCGAACACAGATGATCTGTTTATAAGACAGATATGGAACGACACACGCCGCAGGGAAGGATATGCCGCCTGTATGTAAATTGACCACAGATGGGCGTTATGTGAATTTAATCCATTCCCATAACGGGACACAAAGCGTCAATATTCAGACGTTCGGCAGAGTTTATTATTCTTTTATAATTTTCACATTTTTTTTTTTTTTGTAAAAGTGCAGGATAAAGAATCCATTCCATTCCATTTCAGAGAGAAAGATTGAGATTTCAAAAGAGATTAGTCTTTCAAATATTTCAACATAAAAAAATATCAAATATATATTTTTTTATCATTTGTTTAATTTAAGCTCTTGATTTATATGTAATGAGATTTTTGGTCTCGGCTTATTTATATTTGAATTGTATGTAGATTAGAAACCAATCTTTCATATTTTTTAGACTCCAGTATAAATCCATATTTTTATATATTTTTATTAGATTATGGATTATTTTCTTTTTCATTTGGATACTTCCTTTATTTGGCATGGTTTGTGTGTGTGGTGCCGTTGTCTTTGAGAAATCTAATATTTTTATCATCTGCCAAACCTGCTCCTTAATTGTGTCTCCTTTCTCTATTTGTCTCAAAGATCATCGGATGATCATTTCAGTTTGACATGCTTAGCCAGGTCCCCATCCACACGCCACACCTCAATTCTCTCCTTCATTTGCCACCTGGACCCCCCCCCCCCTGGACCCCCCCCCCCCTTCGTGTTCTGATAGATTACCCATAATTAGTGGAGTACTCCCATGTTTATTCTAGTATTGCACTTTTGCTCAAGCAATATTCAACTCTTTTTGGTTTGTAGTTGTGTTTGGCTAATTCTACTAGTTCTCTAAAAACAGTTTGCCGCTGGGCCACAGCATTATAGTACAAACGGGAAAGGAAAGAAAAATATAGTGAGGGTTTATTGTGGTTGTAGATTTGCACTACTTCCTACACACACACACACCCAAGCACACACAGAAATATGGGCTCCCTATCTGTGTTGATGCCTTCTGCAGGATGCAGGACAGAGTCGTATTAATCTTCTCTCCGTGTAGAATCTGTGGGAGTCGACAGGACCACGCCCCGTCTGCAGAGATGAAACGCTGCCCTGCTCCAATCACTCTTCGGAACTCTGTGTGTGCGCGTGTGTGTGTGTGTGTGTGTGTGTGTGAATAAAATCCCCTTACAGCAGATTTACCCGATTTGTGTTTTTCTGTTCCAGGCAATTAAATGTGTGCGTGTTTGTACGAGATCACTAAAAATAATTACCACCATCCATCATTGCAGCCCAGCATGTCTACAACATGCATCCCTCATTTTAATTTTTTAATTTTTTCGGTCAGACTTGCATCCAACAGCAGACTGCTCACCTGGATCAAAAAGATGCTGAAGCGTAATCTTTTTGCACATCAGATTGGTGGAATAACGTAGTTTTGATATTCACTATCAGAACTGCGGTTGTATTCACCTCTATATCGTAGAGAGCTGTGAGTTTATCAGTTTTAGGTCACAAATTCTCCTTCTTGCAGGTTTGGAACTTTCTGGTCGATGCATTGCACATTTAATCATAGACAATTGAGGGCAGTTTTTAAGTTTGAGTGATGTTATATATTACTTTAAACTCTCTAACTGGACTAGGTCTCTATTTCCTTTCATCAAATGCTGTTTGACCACATTTATTTTCCTCGAATGAATACGGTCCTGTGGTCAGCCAATTCTTGGCCTTCTGTTGTTGTTTTTTTTCTTGAATAATTAATTATCTTTATCACCAGTAAACCGATCTTTAGGTGCACATTTGCTGAGCTGCCTCTTTACTTGCCAAGGGAACAATTTCTAAGTTTCTTAGCTGTAATTACAACTCGGATGCTGATGCGAAACTATCTGCAAATCAGAAACTGGTAATTACAACAACTGTGACGGCCACAGCACGTCCCTGATGGATGTTTTCTTTTTTTTTTAAAGCTATTCAAACAGGCTGGCTCATTATTTCAAAGCTACTCACTCTAAAAGCTTTTTCCCACTACGTCTTCACGCCGTCCGCACCTTTGAATGTCAGAAATTAGTTTGGCTTTTGCTTTTCATTTATTATTATATGAATAATATTTATTTCACTCTCAAGAGCCAAATGCTAGTTTTTGCGTTGGTGCGCTGCTGAGGGGACGTTGGTGCCCGTCCGTCGTCTCCGTAATACATGTTTACGGCGAAATGAAATAAATAATTTCAAGGACGACGATGCAAAGTGTTGACGCTGCTTTTTCTGTGTCTTTCACCCTTTGTGTACACCAGCCTCGTCGGGGAATGTGAATATGAAAAGGTGCGTTTGAAAAAGGGGCCGATAATTGATGCCTGAAAGAGTGACGAGTTGGAGGGGACGACGCTGAGGACACCGTGTTCCGCGTTACACTGCTGTAGACCATAGGAGAAGAATCATCGGTGTGTGCGTGTGTGTGTGTGGGGGGGTCTGATGAGCGGAGTCGGGCTGATTTGTCGGAGGATAAACGTTGGAGTGGGAGCTTGTCGTTTTCTCCGTCAGGCAGATGTTTTCTTCATAGTGCTTTCACACCTACAGATGCATGCTGTTTTCTGTCCCCCATGCCATAAACAGCACTGTTTTTTATCTCGCGTCTATTAAAATCCAAATAACAACACGTAATGGCTTATTAACTCCGCAAAGGAGGGGAAGTTGTGTTTCCTGCCTTGAAATGAAGTTTCAAATGACACAGAAGAAAAATAAACATACAAGGCATACTTTGATATACTTTACATTTCATTATGTGTCCATACACCAATGTTACACACATGTTCAAACACGTTACCTAGCACTGAGAGGGGAACTGCATGATGAGTACCGCACCGGCCTGTGAAAACAGTTGGGTGCTTTATGTGCCGAACTTTCTGCAGTCTGACAGAAAAACTCATTTCTTTTTTTTTTACACAGAGCTTGCGTTGTGCCCTAGAGGAAAAAAGTGAGAAACTCGGAGGGCAGGAAATGTCTGATGTAAGATGTTGTCGAGTTGCACCGTGGAGCTGCCTCTCTGGAGCTTGACCCCAACACAGGACCAAAGGTCAAGCCGCTGCTGCTTTGATTTCCCTCTTTTTTTTAATGTCTCCTTTGAGTTTGAGCCAACTCGATGAATCACTCCAGCGACTGAAATGTCAAAATGTTCTCTATCTGCTTAGGACTACACTTTCATAGGTTTCAAAGAACGTACGGATTGTATAGTCTTGGGTTAATAGGTTGAAAATGTAGTGCTAAAAACATATAATGCTGCTACATTGATTCTGCAGCGTGATCAACATCCAGCAATTGGAATTATTAGCAATGTTTAAATGCAACAGATTAAAGGAATAGGATTTGTAAAAACTATAAAAGCAAACATGTATTTTCTACAGATATAAAGCACTGCAGCTTCAGCAGGAGGTGAATTGGGAAAATGTTCACGTTAAGGCTCCGCCATGTTGAGTTTTTTTTACTTTATTCACCCCCCCCCCCCCCCCCCCCCCCACCCCACACACACACACACACACACACACACACACACACACACACCCCCCCACTGAATCCGATGCTATTCTTAAACAAACAGCCCTCAAAGAGCCATATTTTTGCTCCGTATATCTGAATTACAGTGTGTCACCATAAACGTGCGCTGTGTGTTGTAAAGAGGCGACGGGATGAATGTGTGTGTGCGTGCGTGGGGAGAGGGTAGATAAGGGCACATTTTACACCTCTGAATACCACTCTTCCTCCGGCCAGGCCTTAAATGACATGGAAATTGAGTTCTGGAGACTCCCTATAAAACACACAGAGCTCAGAGAAGGGGAAAGGAGACTTACTTGTCTATTTCTCTTTTTATCAGACGAAAGCTATACAGCATGAGGCCTGAGAAAGAGAGAGCTTTTTTTTTTTTTTTTCCTGAGTTTTATTATTTTTTAGCAAGGCTTCTTTAGGGAATTATTGCAACGTTGCTTTGGACCAGATGACTGACATCATGGACAGAAAAAAAAAGAAAGTCTGAACAAAAACAGAAAGAAGGAAAAAAATAAAAATAGGCTTGCCGCTCAAACAACATCTCTTGTCGGATGCGAAAATGACATTTCTGTGAGCGATAATTTGTTATCCGAGTCCATTTTATTTTAACATGTTCTCACAATGCTCACGAAAAAACATGTAGCACACGCATAAAAAAACAAAAAAACAAAAAAAAAAACATCCATGCTATTGCAGCACAATGGGGATTTATTTATGTTATTTATGTCGCCCTATCCAGCTGTAGTTCAGATCAGCCCGGTCACACAGGATTAAGATGGAATGAAAAAAAAAAAATTAGCGGTGAAAGTGTCGTCGTATAGACCAGCGGTGAGCGTGTGGTTTCCTCTGGAACAGCCAATAGTCCGAAAAAGACAATACGCGAGAGCGGATCGCTGTTTAATATGGGAATAATGTCTTTTCAGAGTCTGACCCGCTGGCTTTTGTAATGGAGCTCTGAGAATAGTTGTGTTAAACCGCAACTGCCGAGGTCAGGCCTATTGAAATGCAATATTGAGTATGTACAGTATATAACCTTACTCGGGAGAGACTGACGTTGGTCCGGGTTCAACCTGGTAATGAACCATCCAGTCGCATAGTCACCACAGATATTATGGGTTGAGTAATTGGCGTTCAGAGGTCCAGTTTGTGGTGAGGAATGCTGAGCTCGGGGGTTAGGAGTCGACACACAGATTTACCACTGAAAGGGCTGAAAGACGTGTGCGTAGCGTGCCTGCGTGGTTAAGAGCATCCCGTTGTAGGCCGGAGGTTAGACGGTTTAACTTTAGGCATGTATATTTTATGTGTGTGTATTTTGCCAGTGCAAATTATTACTTATTTATAGCCTAAAATAGTGTAATTTGTTTTCTCTAATAATTTATCCCTGATTGAAGTGATTTTTTTTTTATCCTCTTGCTATTTTTTTTTTTATCCAACGCACTGACCCGATAGTACATACATACACATATGTATTATATATGGCGGGATTCACGCCTTATACAAAAGGCCCTGGTTGGTGTTCCCAGGATTGTCCTGGCTAAAATTCACTTATAAGTAAGGAATATATTTACCGTAGTCCCTCCAACTTTACAATAACGCTTTTTCCACTTGTATGTTTGAAGAAAGCATAAATATATCCACGGTCTTTTTTTCTCAAGCACATCAAGGAATCTCAGGTGAATCAGATTCCATTTGACTTTTCCATTTTTTTTTGGTTGCACTTTGTCTATTTATGGGGCGTGCCAAAAAATCTGTGGATTCACTTTTGCCGTATAGCAATTTTATATCAGAATCCATTTCACATACGGGACACCTTAGAGGAGATGAAAAAAAAACATCATGTTCATTGTTTTACCTCTGGGATGAGATATTTCAAGATTTTTGGTTCTCTCCCGCTTGCCTAAAAAAGGAACTTCTCACTTCTGCCCTTGACGTCCTGGGGTAGTGTAGGTGTTGGTGTTAATATGACCCATAAAACTGAAAAAATAGGAACGCTGTCAACACCGTGTCATTGCACCGTGGTACCGCGACACATATAAAACAGGAATGTGTAGATATAAAGTTTAAGTGCCCAAAATGTCTGTTCTTGAAGGTGCTCCGAGCAGCCGTGTTAAAGAGGGGATGTCCAAGAGAGAGAGGCTGCATGTTTTGTTTGTTTCCCATGCACAATATGTGGTTTCACACTGACTCAGTGATCTTTAGGTGGCGATAAGAGCCAGGAAACACAGCAATGCACCGACAGAGCAGGAGCAGATTGCCAGCAAGTTCACTTACGTTAATTACATTCATGTTTCCCCCACTTGCATATTTCAAAGTCAAAGGCAACTTTATCGTCTGTTTCCGCCATATGTACAGACCATAGACGGGATTAAAATGGGATCTCAGACCCCTGGTGTAATCAGTACACGAGAAACTCCACGAGAGCACAGTACATTATTTCATTGGTTATATTTGGATTGTCAAAAAAAAAGCTGGCATTCTGTTTGTACACTCAATTTCCAAAAGTTTATGTTACGGTAAAGAAAGTTTTCCAAATATTTGTCAAATCTTTCTTCTTGAGGCACATGGTTTTTTAATCTAAATGGAAATGACTAAAACAATTTTAAATGTGCAATTTGAGACGCTACAACAGGCTCCTCCTCTGTCTGACTGCAATTCAAATCGTGATGCAGATTAAAAAAATTTCAAAATTACCAAGGGGAAAAAACATCTGCAGAAAGTTCTTCTGTTTGTGCCACAAGAAAACGGTTTGAATGAGCTGTGGCTGCAGAAGGTCCCAATAATGTGAATTTAAAAAATGAAGGACATTAAAAGGATTCCTGTAAGTGCATGGATTTTTACAGTTTCCAAGGCGCTTTGGCTTTTACCCCCATATGAGCTGGCGACATGTTCTGGATGGGTCCCTCCGGTTATTTTTTTTCATTTTCTCGCCTTCATTTGCAGCGGTGCGCGTGACGTTGGCGTAGCCGCGGCTCAGCAAAAACCAACACAACTGCCCGCCAGCGGCACCCAAAATAACTTCCGTCTCGTAATAAACCAGGATATTTTTTCCCCCTTTTAGCCACTCTGCCTCTCGCGGTGCTTGATTAATGCGGCGAAGTGTGACGTGCCTCGCTGATGGCCCAAAACGCTTCTGCCACCCTAACAAGCTTTAATCCATCAACCCAAATGCTGAGCTCGGGCGTTTGGTTGAACACATACTGTAAACAAGGCTCCTGCCAACACACGGAGAGGAGGAGGAGGAGGAGGAGGAAGGGGGAAAAAAAAAGCCTCTCTATCACCGATAATGATCTGCAGTCATTTAGAAGGCCAGGAAGCCGACAGGTTGATCCGGCAGTAAGTGAATGCATATTCTTGAAGCGCCGGAGAGTAATTCACGAGCAGGAGACGCTGCCCTCCCCGAAGACGAATGGGTGTGCATAATGCCGGGGTGCCGGGTTTCACGGACCTGCTTTTTATTTAATGTACTCCTCGCAGATGGATTGTAGCCGCGGAGCCCGGCACGGCGGCACAATTAATAGTTTGAGTAGAGTTCTGGTAAAAAAAATAAAATAAAAAAATCCCGCCATGAATTGTCCCAGAACTTTCCTTTCCCCCTCGGTGGTATGGGCGTGTTTTTCAACCTCTTGGGGCCCCGGCACCATTTTTAACATAAAAAACGCCTGTTGCAGTATATATAATGACAATTTGGTCTCACCCTGGGTTTATACTCACTCGCTCTTAAAAGAAGAACACAAATGAATCGCAGTGCCTACAAAAAACATTTTATGAACCAATTCGGTGAAATTGGATTCATTTTTAAAACACACAGTGGTTGAAAATCATGAATTCAGGGTTCAAATATCAGGAAAAAGGGAGAGGGCAAACAATTCCATCTTCCTCTCAAAGAAGAGGAAGAGAGAAAACCACAATTTCTCTCTCGGATTGTCGACCGCAGATAAAGACCGCACCTCCCTCGCTCATGAAGCGAAGCTTCTCCCGCGCACGGCGAGACCCTTAAAGCGTGTGCAGTGGACCGTTGTTTCCACTCCGGACCGCCATCGGATGCCGGCCGCTCCCGGCGCAGGTGAAGCCCGCGCAGCTGTCAGAAAGGCCTGTAATTGGAGCCCTTTGCACCATTAGTCCCGCCCATTAGGGCCCCGTTATGACCGCTGTCCGTCTCCGCGAGACTGCTGCAGTCACCGCCTCTCCGTCGGACCCCGGGGCTCCTTCTCTCGCTACACGCTGGACGGCGCTCAACCTTAATGACTTGTCGCGTGTCCACCTGTGACTCTCACGGCACATTCCGCGCACGCCGTCTCCGACCTGTAACCGTCTCCGTCCATCCTCGCAATTGGAGTGTTCACCACCCAGCCGTTAAAAAAATAAATAAAAAATGAATGATTGTGCTCTGCGCCGGCGGTGTCGAGTGAAAGCCCAAGTGCCCGGAGAGAGAGGAGAGGTAATAGAAAAGTGTGTGGTGGTGTGATGGAGGGAGAGTGAGCGAGATGTGAGGGGTCGGCCGCTCAGTAGACATGAAATCATCAGCTGTCGATGCAAATCGTTTGCTTTATGGAAGAGGCCCCCGCTCACACGCCCCACCATTCCCCCTCGAACACTGTGGTTTTGTTGAATTTCCTGGTCTGGGGTTTTCTCCAGACCAGGAAATCAATCTCAGCAAACCCAGATTTCACCTAAACTCCCCAAATCCAGGCACTGCGGGTGATTATCGCGAATTGTCTATTTCTGCTCATTGCCTCCTCAACTGGGTGAAAATAAAAAAATAATCCCGTGCCTGACTCCAGGAAATGGAATCTAATTGGAGCTAAATCCCTTTTGTGGCTTATCGATCATTGGCTCATTGTGCCGCCTGCGCGGCCGGTGGAAACAAACGGTGGCCGATCGGCGTGTGCGTGCGGATCTAACAGCGGCGGTTATTGTGGAAGCTGCAAACGGCACCGGGGGAAAAAGAGAAAAAGCTCCGATATCACAGCAACAAGAATTGAAACCCAACATTATTATTATTTTTTTATGCAGGGATTGAATTCCTGTGGGAGAGAGAGAGAGCGCCGAGTTTACTTGAAGGAAATGGAGTCAGCGTTGTGGTTAGGTTAGCGGTGCACACATCCGTCCCTGGAAACCTCTTTTTTTTTTCTCCTTCTGCTAGGAATACAGATTATTGAGTCCTCCTGAGGATTTTGATGAATCAGAGATGCGTGAGCTACTTCCTCCGGTGTGCAGATTTGTGCACTTAAAAAAAATAAAACAAAGCATCACAGTAATTGAATTAAAAAACATCTGTATGATATCAGCTACACAACTGATCAAAAGCAACCTCTAAATATCCTGTATGAATATATGATCAGATGATGTGGGTGAATTTTTCATACAACGAAAAAGCAGCATTTATTATCTCAGCTTTAGCTACACGTTTTGCGTGCAAATATAATGAACGTGCACACACAAACACAAATCTTAAACAATTCTGAAATGTCAAGGCTTTCAAGGCCTTGGGCTCCTGATGCACCGGAGAAACCGCGTTTAAACACCCGAAATATCGTTTTTTGGATGGGGGGCGCCAGAGAGGAAACGGGACCCCCGCGATGGCCGAGTCACTCCGGGCATGGTCCACTCTGGACAGAGTCTGTTTCTGGGAGGATTTGCGGCTTTGACAACATGTCTCCAGTGTCACCTGAGGCGCCCATCACACCAAATACACACAAGCGGAGAGTTACAGTACATGCACGGCAACGGAGTGGAAAAAAAAAAATTAAATCCCCACACTGCACTGCCCACTCCCATAAAAAGAGAAAGGCCACGGGCGACTTCCCAGTATTATCAGTGGAAAGTGATGGGTCACTCCTCTGGACCAGCGTCCTGGCAGGGAGTCCCGTGGCTTCTTGTTCCATCTTAGCCTCGTCATCCCCACGCTTGTCATCAAGGACATGATTGCACGCAGATTCCAGATGGTGTGTCACGGTGTGTGTAACTCTCATTACGGATCAGCTTCCCTGGAAGGTGCGAGTCGTTCTGCGCATTTGGATCCTTGTTATACATCAGTTTCAGTTCAGTCCTTGCAAAGATTTTTCAATCCCAGACCGCTTTTTCCTCTTTTTCCTTCCGCGTGTAGAGGAGCTAAGCAGAGAAAATGTGTGTTTTTTTTTTTTAAATGGTCCTCCTCTTTGTGAAATCGGACCTGTTTGACAAGCACGGCATGGCTGCAGTCCAAAAAAGTTGTCCAGTGTATTGGAGGTACCCAAGAATTGCTCGGAGCTACAAGAGGTGGCACACGTTTGAGAAAAATATATTTTTTAAAAAGTGTGTGGAGGGATTGCGATTTTGTGGTGTAATTTATCTCATTTAAACCAATTCAAGTTGCGTACATATTCCTGGTTTTGTTAAGAAGGTTGCATTTGCAGCGTAAATCACCACAGCCACGATCTATGTAACACTTCCCTCTGAGTTCGATCATTTATTATTATTTTTTTTTCCACACCCTACAAATAGATTTGCATCCCGTGTTCAAATCTCTCTTGAGGGGCCGCAGCAGGGCTCGGCGTCCATCTCGCCTCTACTTTTTTTCCCCCCCCGGATCAAATGGATATGAAAATATAGTCAGTTAGCGTTAATGTTGGAACCACTTTACCCACACTGCAGCTGAAGGCCGGGCGTCATGGTGACCAAAAAAAGAAAAGAACTATCAAAGACGGAGCCCCGTGATGACAAGTGCAATGCATTTGATTTTCAAAGGGATGCAGATATCAGCACTTTTTTCAAATCGCTTGACCAGGCCTGGCCTTTTCCACTCCGTTACCTTTCATCTCAAGAGCCGGCCCCCCGGGAAAAGAAATGATGGAAGGCTGCTCAATATTTAAATGCATCCAGGTCTGACAAGTTCAGGCTTTTATTCCGGATTCGGTATGAATATTAAAAAAAACCTAGCTTCACAGGCAACCAGATCCTGCTCTGAAGAAGATCTAATAGACCATCGCCCGCCCACATTGTAATGGCTCAGCAATCCGAGAGGGGATGAATAGACCTCTTCATCAGCCACCACATCAATGGGTGGACATCTTACACAATCAGGGGTTTTCTTAATTCAAAATGATAAAAATCTCGGCGGGGTTCTTCACTGTTTTCACTCTGGATTCAAACTCAATCCTTAATATCTCCTTGATGAACTCATAATAATTAATAATAATATTATTAATAATAATAATAATAATAATAATAATAATA